>JAZGTJ010002625.1:0-40978 GCA_036877575.1 Botia almorhae
TTTTTCATGTTCAGTGGTAACATTTCAGACTCAGACAACACGCCCACGGATCACCCACAGTCTCTTCCATGACCGTCTGATGCACAGCCTCTGAATGTTATTCTTGTTTTTAACTTAAATTCCTGCACCAGTAATGTAATTTACGAGGGCAAAAAGACAATACTTTGAAAAATAAAAGAATTTTTAATAGCAGTCTTGAACTTTGGACCCCACTGTTGCAGAAGGTCGGGGTGTAGTCAACAATATCATACACACTATCAACACCCATTCCGTCTAAACAGAAGTGCATGCATGAAACAGACACTTAGCGTAGTAAATAAGCTTCTTTTTCATACTCAGAAGTATTCAAATAAATCAAACAAATGACTAAAGGAGAAAAAAAGTGTAAAAACCATATATATACAATGTGTGTGTGTGTGTGTGTGTGTGTGTGTTGATAACACATTAAGAGCCATGAGTTCCCTCCGCTGGCTTGAACCACAATCCTGTATCAAATTCTGCTCTCTGCTTAAGGCTTTACTGCACACTGTGTCATCTGTGTCATGTGGCTCTCTGAAGACACGAGAAGAACTGATGGTTGTGCTCACACAATGTGAAGTGACCTACGTGAGCATCTCGCTAGATTAGATGACAGATTATATGGCAACACTCATCATCTGCTGAACCTCAAAACCCCTTTGGGTGGTGTGAGGGCGACTGAACTCTTTAACTCCTAAACAGATCAAAAGCTGCCACATCAGTGATGCCATACATGTGTTTATACATATGGAGACTGTTAATAGTTTATATGATGCAGCAATGGTGGTTTTGATGGTATTTTAGAAGTAGAATTACATAATTCTACTTCTGAAAGGGTAAATTTCCTTTACAGCTTTCCTGTAGCTCAGTGGTTAGAGCATGGTGTTAACAATGCCAAGGTCATGGGTTCGATCCCAGGGATTGCACATACTCAAAAGCAATGTATAGTATAATGCAATGTAAGTCACTTTGGATAAAAGCGTCTGCCAAATGTACTTGTAAATTTACTTCTACTTCCTCTTAAAGGGCCATGTCACTATTTTCATATTATGTTTAAATAGCTTCATACCAGTAAAGTTTGCAAGTTTTGCATGTAGTTCGTCTGTGGTTTTATTTTTGTCTTGGAGTTTTTATCTTCACAGCAAAGCACAGACTTCACAACAAAGCAAATAAGATATGAGGTAAAATAATACAGGCATGGGAATCGTAGCACATGAGCTACACATGATAAAGCTACTGAGAGAGGTAGAGAGACAGAGGTAGATAGCCACGGGTGAAGCAGATGAATAGAGAAAGCCAACTAAAAATTTGTAATTCTTGGGTAACATCTCAAATGAAGAGTGACACGAGGGGGAAGGTGAAGTTCTGTGCTCGAGAGAATAGCTGGAGCTGAGGGAGGGAGGAGCATGTGCAAAAGTGAGGTTTAGGGGGGTTTCCTGGGGAAGAATGCAGTGTGAGAAAGACTGATAAGAACCTCGGGCTGTTTGTGTTCAAACCACCACGTCTGAACCCAGACACAGACTAATGGAAAGGTCTGAAAGTGAGAGAGAAACCACAACTATGCAGTCATGTCAAGGGTATCTCGCAGAGATTTGGTCACAAGTAACAGTCACGGAAAGAGTCTTAAGTTACGCTGAAATGTGAGATGGCTTAAACAATCGTGTACAATATTCCACTGCTCTGTCTTATTAATAACCTTTATGATGCTTTAAGTTCCTTAATAAATTATGTAATCACACTTGACAGGCCTTTTGAGATGAACAAGAGTTTAAAATGCTGATGTTTTTAATTAACACATTTCATTTCATTAGAAGCCCGTGTAACGTAGTTTAACTGACATTTAATCATGCTACTGTCATACTGTGATTTGGTATAACCCTAAGTTGTGATTTTCTTGTTCATGTGTATACCAGCGTACTGTACTTCAAATGAACTACATGTTAAAGTCTTGATCTATATTTAAGTTATAATAATAAAAATGTCAGTATAAAATGATCTAATTATTGATTAATTTACTCGAACTTTAGCTTGATCCTGAGAGAATTAAACCAATAAACAGTTAGACACCTCATAATTAGTAATATAATGAACGTAAAATGTTTATTAAAGCATGCAACATTTTTTAGGGGAATTCAGAGTCCTTATGCTGTGTAATATCTTTCATCTATTCATTCAATTTTCCTACATCACATCATCACCATTAATTCGTTTCCACGATAAAAGCACTGGAATACAGTCTGTGGCCACCAGGGGTGTAAAAGCCGAATCAGACGTGTGCATTGACTTTTAACCCAGAAGTTATATGTTGGAGGGGTTGGTTGCACTGTACTGCACTGTACAAGAGAGAAAGAAAAAGGGGACCGAATTTTTCTCTTCATCGTTTCTTATAGATTGGTTTTGTGTACACAAGGCAGATTGTGGACCTCTGCAGATCTGCTGCTGGGGAGTGTTTGTGTTCGGCTGCTGAGGATATACCCAAATTGCTTCCACTATTAGTATCTATAAGGCTGTCAGGCAGGCATGTGTGCAGAGCTGAGCACAAAGCCCAAGAATTTGATTTCGCTTCTATTAGCTTTCTTTTCATTTATTGTTGTCTACATCTGTTTAAACAGTAATTTAAGTTCATTTAAATGCTGTTTAATTTAAGTGTTTTCATGATTACTGTTAGATTACTGTTACAGTTCACTATTAGAATATATATATTTTCAGTATAGCTTATGGTAATATCAAATTCTAATATAAACACTTTAAACATCATATTTAAGTATTAAATACTTAAATATTTAATACTTAAAAAATGGCACAGTTTTGCCCTTTTCCTAGAGGCTGGGCATGCATGCGGTTTTCGCTCAGTGCCAACAAGATTTTGCTTGGCAAATTAATAAGTAATATAAAGTAATATAAACAAAAATATCTAGCATAATCATTTAAACATTTAACTGCCACAATATGTTTTAATAAACATATTATGAACAAAGATTAATGCTGTAAACAAATAAACTGTTATGGACTCATCTGGCCTTAGGGAATATTTTCAGTTTGTTTATGCTAGTTCTTTTATTTTATTGTTAGTTCTTTTATGGAAAATGAGCACTGAATAAATTAATCTTGTAAACAGTAAAGAATGTGGATTAACAGCATAGCTATTTAAAGTATCCCACATGGGTAAACAAAAATTTGTATTTATTCCGATGAAAACATGCACAAGCTGATGGAAAGCAGGTGGCCCAACACACGAACAGAAACCTCGTAGCTTTACAGCAACAGACCACAAGAGCAGTCAGAATCATGAGAGAAATAAAAGACCAAAGCAGGCCTGAAGCATTTGACCTGTAAAATGGGCTTTTGTCTTGCGGTATGAATAAGCAGCAGTGTATCATGCAGAATACATGCTATGTTCTCTCCTGCCATCTGTCCACCATTGATTTCCAGTCATGTAGGTGAGACCTGGGGGCAACTGTTACACATTATATTTCTTCAGCCGCAAACAAGCTAGAGTGATGACACTGACTCCGCACACGCTCTGTAGAATTCTGTTTCTTATACCAAAAGCCTGTCAGTTGTGAGAAAGTTACAGAAATATTACGACAGCCTTATTTGTCACCCCTGTTTGCTATGTACAGCATGTTTAAAGTCTTCGCTGTGATGTAGTGCCCTGGGCCGCACACACAGGGGGGTAAGGGCAGAATAATGAGCGTGTGTAAAAGATGGTACTGTCACTCGGCTCAGATAAAGATGCTCACAGGAAAAGTGACTTGATGTCAACAGATGGAGAGAGGTGTGCGTGTGCGAGGGAAAACGCGTGTGTTGTTTGGGTCATTTTTCTATCCCTCCTGCTTGATTTACTTCCTGACATGATACTGCGGTTTTATGGCCCATTCCCAGCGGCTTCCTGTCTCTTTTCTTTATTCTCCAGCATTCTGTCTTTCGCTATCCTTTGCTCGGTCTCTTTTAATCTGCCTATTACTCGCATTAACAGAGACGGAGAGAGTACAGTGCAATGGTGAGAGGACAGAGCAAATAAAAATAGAGTTAAAGGACAGCGCACCTAATTCATTATTTTCAAAAATTCATTATTTCTCAAAACATTAACTCGCAGTTACCTGATTTCCTTTTGCATGGAGCACAAAAGGAGAAATGTTGAAGAATACAGTGGCCGCTGTTTTTCATATAATAAAAGTAAATGGGGACCCAAGCTCCACAGAGTACTTTTAAAACAATCCACACAACTATTATATTTCATTTTTGAGCGAATGACTCCTTTAAACATGTGAATATGAAAGTAAACATTACTTTAAAATATGTGATAAGGTCAGTATGTTATAGGTTATTATAACAAGTATAGTATTATAATATAATTATTTTTATGTCTTGCAGCATTCCAACGTCAATAGAAACTACTGTAAGTCTAAATGATTATTCCTGAGATAACGGCATACCCGACATTAAAAACATTCACTAACCTGTATACACACTTACTATAGATATAGGATATACACATACTATAGATATAAAAAGTGATTGTCAGAATACTAGTAACACATGCAGATTCTTTGGAACACTCACAGCCAGAATTAGCTTTGTGATGTGGTGACAGGACGGTTAGAACAGAGCATGCACCCTATTATTGCTGTCATTTTATCATTCTACCTTTCACCACAGTTACGTGCACTTCCACACATACGCATGCACACACGAAACAAGCAGCTGCAAACAAGCAAGAATGCTCATATAGAAATGCGAGGAAAGATGTGCAAAGCCCAGAGCAACTGGGTCATATGAGTTCTATCAACAAGAACCTTTAGCCTCTGGTCACAAAGAAAACAGCCACAAAAACACAGCATAAATATACAAATATATGAACAGACAAACGTGTGCAAATATGCTGACAGATACGGCTGAAAAAAAACAACCGTCACATAGCAAAGAATGAAATCAATGTCATGTTGTATTTTTGAAATGCTTCTTTCAGCACTCCTATGTCAGTTTCAAAATGATACAACGGTCAAAAGAAAAAATACATCCAGTCCCACGTGGAACCTATACACACAGAACTGTGTCTGTCATCTGCACATATTATATTCTCTAAAATATTCTCTAAAAGTTGTCTCAAAGGTATCAAAAATGTCCTTGCAGTAACGTTAGCAAAGATTTTTTGTAATGATATATATCATATATATCAAAAACGTTACTATTAAGTAAACTCTTAAGTAAAGGAACGTTTTAAAAAGTTACAGAATTAAAACAAAAGTTTAAATAACGTTATTATAATCAAACAATAGCATTAACAATATCTAAAAAACTGGCCGTTTTAAACATTCCTAAAACTTTGCAACATTTTTGTTACTTAATGGAAACTTTGGTTAACGTTCTTACAACCTAATATTGTTAGCTGGGTTATAGGTGGCAAATGAAGTTGAAAGCACTGTATATGATCTGTTGTAAGCACAAAAGAACATTCTTTTCAGACTTGCAAATCTGTTGTATCACTACTCTGATACTCTGATACACTACTCTACTCTGTAGTGTGATTCTTGCTGGTTTGAAGAGGGTGGGGTGAATTGATTTTCCTCTCTTTGCAAGTAAGAGTTATTTATGCAGCATGGAATACATCAAAGCATACCTGTGAATCCTCAGCTTAACGACAGGTTTTCAGACCCTGGGGGAAAATGTTTACAAAATTCCTTTTATATAATAATATAATTTGCTTTGGCTTTTAGTACTATATATATATATATATATTTATATATATTTTATATATTATATATATTACCATTTTGCTATAATTTTATATCTGTAATAAAACCCATATGTGTGTGTGTGTGTGTGTGTGTGTGTGTGTATAAACCCCTATAAATGGGTTTATACCCATTTATATCTGGCGGTCCAATATAATCAGAAAGCCTGACTATCACATATCACGAATATCAGACTCACTATTATACATTTATATAAATTGGCTGCCATCTTGCCTAATTCTCTTAAGTTTTATTTGTAAGGAAATAGTAGTGCTGCTCAATCAATATCTTGCAAACAGTTAAAAATGGCCTTGACTTTGAATGGTTAGCCACTTTTGGAGCTCATTTGTACAGTACCTAACAACATCCTGCACCTGAAATACAGTAGTCTTAACCCCTCATAAATGTCTGTAAAAACATACATTGATTGTGAATGGTTTATTGGAATGCTTAACATGGAGGGTTATGTGGCTCAGCTTAGCGGACATGAGGGTGGCCACAAAATGAGCAGCCTTTTACCTAGGCTTGTGGGAAAGGAGAACCTGATTGGTTACATTTCAGCGGGCACTACACAAACCTCTCGGGAGACTTGAAGTGGTTTGATGAAGAGTCCCAGCCTGCTTTGACCACTCACAGATGTTTGTTTTAGATTCTGTGAGAAAGAATTTACTAACAAACCTGAAATGTTTCTCTTGCTTACGTAGAAGCTAAAGTCAGTGAAAGCAAATCGTGCAGCTGTTTACTCCTCCAGAACTTTGTAGTTCCTAAAAATGCAAATACCTATTTAATATATTAGAATATATTAGACGCGTTTTAACGCTTGTTTTTGAAAAATGATGCTTGGAATTTCTACAGATTTACAGTCCGAAGCTATAAGTCTCTTTTTTTGACCCACTGCTCACAGGCTTTGGCTCCTTGCTCCTACAGCAGACCAGAAGCACCGTGCTGTTCTTTGATCTGCCCACTCCATCTTTCTTCCGTTCACTCTTTTTTTATCTTGACTATCCTCATTTTTTCCAAAGGATGGAAGCTTCCAAAAGTGAATCTCTCAGACTGGAGGCATGGGAATGTTTAAGATGTAACAGCTTGGAAAAACAGATTGAGGGTTTTAATGGAATCTTCTCACACACCTGGCCCCATTTCACATGCAACTTGAGCTCCACGCGCCCTTTGTTATCAGTGACTAGCATGTGTTATGTTTTTGTGGAGGGTTTCAGGAAATTTGGATCTGGATAATGCAGTATTGAACATATCTGGAAAAAAATGTTTGATATGTTAACAGCTGAGAGGAAGGATTCTTGGACTATAACGTCAACATTGGCCCATCCATTGCTTCAATAAATCACTGCTGCCTCTGTTTATAGATCGCACCACAAAAGATCATTTTCAGGTTTAGTATTCTTGTCTTGTTTAGCAGTAAAAATGACCCCAAAACAAGTTACATTCACTTGAGAAGCAAAATGAAAAATATACTTAATTTAAGGGGAAAACCATTGGCAGACAGGTATATTTTTCTTGGTTTAGGCATTAAATATAATAAATTATATTAAAATACAAGACATAATATCTCATGACATTTAACTCTAGTTGTATCTTGCTCAAAAGACGTTTAGGTGTTTCATCTTTTTAGAAAACATGACGAAAATATTAAGCTTCATATTTTGCCATCACTGTAGTACAAGCCATCACATAATATTCAAGATAATATGCTATGAAGTTAAGCCATTTTGTAGCTTTTTTCTTAATTCAAGAGAACATATTCTCTCACAACACCTCAGGATAGATACAAGACAGAAGGAGGAAGAAAAATGGCGGGCCGTTTAAAATGCAAAACACCTCCAGCTCTTTCTGAGAGGAAATAACACAGTAAAGACCTTCCAAGGTCACATTTATGTAGTCAAGCCAGTCTCTAAGGAACTGCGGGCAAGGCTCCCGTTCCATTTCCGCTGATGGTGAACGTCTGATCATTACATCTCTGAAGGACAAAATAAGCCCCGCTGAAGACAATCCTATCTAAACCAACGCTGGACTAACATAATACTGGATGAAACTGCACAGCGGATCCATGAAATTACAGGAAATAGAGATCCTTTGATGAATTTTTACTTTTTTATAAGACCTATTAGAAATATTTAAGTTGAGGTTACATTCAAATGTCAAGTTGTTCTTTACTTGCCACATACAGTAGGAAAGCTTCAATTTTCTCTAATTGACATTGTCTAAACCAGCGTGTTCAAGCCTAAGGAAACCATCTGCTTCTAATTTTACACTTACATATTGCTTTAAATAGAACCTGCTTCTAAGTTTCTAACTCTAGCTGCCATCTGCGGCCTTTCTGAACTTAAAGCAGATGTTTAGGTATATATTTTAGGTATTTAAGGAGGTGCTCAATGGTCAAAATACTGTATCCTATTTAATATATACAATCACATTTTAAGTGATTGCTAACCCAACTTTATGGTTTATTCAAGTTCAAGCATCTCCATTTAAACAAAACAGCCTCAGCCTACTCATGTCATGTGGTCTATAAAGATGTGGTTTGATTTTAAATAAGTCCGAACTGGTATAATCTGAACACAGATGTCTTAATTATTACTTAGCATTAAATAAAACAATAAATCTTGTTTTACTTGTAAACACATCATTTCTTTAGCTTGTTCTTTAGCATATTCCACAATTAAGAAACACTCTATAACTTTTCGACTTGCGACCTCATTGTGCAATAAGTTGACCGTAGAATAGTGAGAAAATTAGACAACTACACACACGTTACTTGTGTGGTCCCATAGACCTTTATTGTTCTAATTTACAGCTAATTAATTATATAAACCCTCCTGACCTTAACAGAATATATTTGTCATTTTGTTTTAGCATTTTACAAAACTATTATTGACTTAATTTATATAACGTTTTTCATATGAGGACATCCCAAGTGTACACAGAGGAAAATGTTTTCGGATTTAGCCAACTTCTGGGGAATTTGTGCTTAAAGGGTTGTTTAATAGATACACACAGTCTCTCTTTTGAACACACACCCACAATCCCAAATGGGGAACCATAACCATCAACTAATTAATTCCACATTAACCCAGAATCAAGTGGTTGGGAGTTTATTTGGTATATTTGTTCTCACACACAGACATAAACACATCCCCTATTTGCGGTCTGGAGTTCAGTTAGCGGTCACGTCAACAGGAAGCATCTGGCACAGAATCATCCATATTGTAAGACTGTGATACCTTTTCAAAATGCCAAAGCAGAGCTAGAGGCGATGCTACACATTACAACCATCTTTCTCTTCATCACTCTCTCTCTCTCTCTCTCTCTCTCTCTCAAATCCAGCCATGTCATCTTATTTTATCAGAGCTCCTCTCTGAAGCAATTTCACTTCTCCATTCATGTCACTATCTGTATTTTTACTGTTCCCTTTCTTTGTCAAATCCATTTTAAATCTCATATCGTCTCAAGCGGCTGTTTTAAGATAGCAAAGGGTTGAATGAGGGATTTATTTCAGACTGGAAAGGTTTGTTATCTAACTAGGGCAACTGGATGGTTGGGACACTAGAAGAAACACAGGTGGTAGTGTACCGTACGTTCTCTGAGGTCATTATTAGCTGAAAACTATGACTTATCAGTATAGGGCTACAAAATGAAAACCACTTTTATGTCCTAAATTCTAGCTTAAATTGTTTACAGGGATTGTACTGTTAGATCGTGAGAAAGGGCTTAAATTGTGGCTAGGATGTGGTTGAGTTAATGAGAAGCATAGAAACATCTTCCGCCTTCCTTTTGGATCAACAATAACGCAGTTGTAATGTAGACTTCCCTCGTCTCCTCCTAACAGTCCTGACCAGCAATAACAAGATAAAAATGTGACGTTCTTCCTGCTCGAGTTCTCTGCACACTGAACACACTGGTTTCTGCCTGAAGTGAAAACATTTATCATGCTTGAAATTGGACTGATAATCCCTTCAAAATGTACAACACAGAAGCACAGAAAACCAGAAAATAAACGGAACAGTTGAAGAACGTGAAGAAATTCTAAATGTCGATGACCAATGGCCAAAAAACAAGGATCATTTTATATGCTAATAATTTTCACATTAAGGTCCATATTCTGGTTAAGTATATGTTCTGAAAAAAGTACATAAATCACTTCTACTGGAATATTCTTGTATAGGCAATAATTGTTTTATAGATAATAATGTTCGTTTAGAATGAATATGTAATGCACATAATCGAAATATGACTGAATTCTGATTAATATTGGAATATTCTTGTGCATGTAATCACAGACATTCTTTGAATTAAACATTGCCTTTTTTAAGATAGAAATTTAAGGATGTGACACAAACAACACAAAAGTCTGTGGATGTGTTTGTTCCATCTGGACAGTTGTTAATGTGTGTATGCCCATCATTAAGGATTAGTGTCTAATCAGTTTCAGTGGAGATGTCCTCTGTATTAATCATGTAGGATGCTAAATGATGACATGTGACCAATCACAGTAAAGCTTTGGTTGCATCTGAAGTTTCTTTATCTCTGAACCATCAACACAAATATCATATTGCATTGTTCAATGAGTGATGTCACTCAATAAATGACATGCTATAATAACATAATATATGTGATGATGTAAACGATATCATGCCATCCAATAACAAGACATGTGCCCACTCTGCACATGGGCGGGTTTACCAAAGCCAAGCCCCAGAACACCCAACACAGCGTTTTATTTAAAATAAAATAAACAGTGTTCCTGCTATTGATTATATTAACACAAAATATTCTTTTATGGTGTGCACTTACAAGCAGGCATTCAGAATTACTTCAGGGTGTGATAATAATAATTAAAACTCTAATAAAACTGAGAAGGCTGAGTCTGCTATGATAAATTTGAAAAAATACAAAACACCAGGATGAGACGAGAAAGCTGTAAAACATTTGGCCATCTTCATAGCTGAGGCTTTTTCTAAACCGTAAAGTATGTCGTTTTTAAAATCTTGCTGTTACCTCACAGGAATAAATGAAATCATTAAACAAGCCTTTAGGAGTTTATACCACAAAATATATCAACCACGGCAAAGACAGATGAACTGATTTTACAGTTAGCTAAAGCAGAGATTAATTACATTTTGGTTGAGCCAGAAGCAACTAATGCACTCTAATGACCAATTAATCAAATGCTAATCAGTTTATTTCAACTAAGGACTTTTTAAAGATTCTGTCATCAGCGGTTTAGCGGTATGTCTAAGCTTCTCTTTTCCATACAATGAAAGTGGATGGGTACTGGGTTTGTCAAGCGTAATAAATAACAGTAACTCATTTTGTGTTAGAGGGAACAAATAAAGTCATAAGGATGAGTAAATAATGACAGAATATTTGCGTTCGGGTTGAGAACTATTAAGGAATTCACTTTGTAGGATGAGAATAATATGTTAGCAGTATAAACCGTATCGATAATGTTACAGCAACGGCCCAGTCAACAAAAGAAAGCAGCAGGTGTAGACATCAAAGAAAAGCTAAATATGAAACAGCTGTAAGATGCAACAAACCAGCACAGCAACAGACGATCGTCATTTATATTAACGTTCAACATCGTAAAACAAATCTACTTGGCAGGTGGCAAAACGGCAGATAAGAGCGTTTAAACATCTGACAATGTGAGCCTCTAGCATCTGTAACTAAGCCTCCAAGCGTTTCTGATTTGCTTTCTGGTTGCTTGGCTGTTAACCTCTTTTTGACAGGATTTTGGACAAAGAAATATATACAAAAGCCCGGTGTCACACATTCCATAAATAGAGAGAATTACTTAAAAGTTATCTACATATGACCTACTTCTCTAATGCCACTACAACACCCACCGGTCTGAATAAATAATTTGAATCCACTGAGAAATGATGTACCGTAGCTTTAACATCCAGCATCAGAATGTGCACGCTAAAAAGTCAGCATTTGTGAAAGGTTCTTGTGAATGTATTCTTTATGCTTTCTTTCTCTGTGTGTGAATGCACTTCTGTAGACTGCCACATCAGCCCTCTCCTGGAGACGGCTGATGTCACTGCGTATTTGAGAACGCAAGGAAAGCAATAGCCAAACCCACATCCTCTCAAGGTTTCACAGTATGTGACAGATCATATCTATAGAGAATGGCATTTAAAGGTAGGGTAGACAATTTCCCAAAATCCCACCCTCTCTTCAAAGTGCTCTCCAAAGCCACGCCTTCTCCAACACGTAAACGTATACATAGTTTGACAGGCAGGCGGGACATCTTATCATTGCATTCGGACAGAATGCAATGACTGGATGAACATTTTATGCTCCTGCACCTTCTATAGAGGATATATATTTATATAAATATATTTAGACCGATATACTTAGCGACTGCTATAAAGATGTAAAGAGACTTTCAACCAGCATAACAAAAAATGTTTCTGGAAAAAAAAAATCACCTACCGTGCCTTTAAAGAAAAAATACAGTAAAAAAAAGGGAAAGCCACTTACTGTAACACGAACTATGTTGTTCTAGTCCAAATCTTTATGGCTATTTTTGTAAATTCCATTGTTTTCACTGAATAATAATGATATATATGAAGGGTTACTATGTTTTGACAGTTGAGCAAGCATTTCTTAAGATAAAATACACAAAACAAAAATTCTGACAAAACATGCAAAAGCAGACACAAACAGAAGTTTTTGGCTTAAGAGGTCAGAAGGTTCTAATTCCTCCATGCTCATGTGTGCAGACCTCCGTACACACTCTGGAGAGAAACCGATGGGAAGAATTAACAAAACATCTACACCCAAAGCCCAAAGCTTTTCTGGTGACTTCAGCTGGTCCAGTAAATATATATTTAAGCACATTCCACTGCTTACATCTCTAACTCCTCGGATGGATCCCAGCTCGCTCAATTGAACTAGACGTTTTCTCACCAATTCAACCACAAGAACACACTTGCGAGTGGGTACACACAAGCACGTGTGTGCACACACACTTGATGTAGTGATAAAGGGGGTGATATACTAATATGGTGCGAGGTTTATCTACATTCCTTTGCTCGATACAGCCCATTCGTGGTGCCTTTACTGATAGACAGTTGGAAAACATAAGATGACAACTAGTTTAACATCCAAAATAACCCTAATTATGGGTTAAAATAACCCACAATGACCATCTCTCAGCTCTGGTTGCAGAGTCAGCTCTCTTTAGCTTACTGGCTGACATCTTCAATTCTATTCCTCAGGTTATTCAGGTCAGATAATATGTAAAATAAGCAGAAACTAGACAGATGTTACATTTAGCAGTTGTCCATATATACTAAGTATATCTGGCATTTAGAAAAGTCATAATACCTTTACAGATAAACAGATGATCTGAAATATTTTTGTGTGGTTGTCTCACAGCAATATGATTTTTATGTGGTTTACAATGTATTATTTGCATGTCATATGAATGTAGAATGTATAGAATTAGCCTGAAATGAACTGTTTTTTAAAAAGCTTTATGGGTAAATTCATTGCATCATAGAAATTCATTACTAATTAAAAGTTGCTCTACCAATCTATAAAAAATGTGATTTCTGCATTTCAATTCAATTTGCCACAGAAATATATACCTAATGTTCAGCCACTAGCTTATGTTTATCAATATCATCTGATGTTAGATCAGCCAGGGCTCTGGGAGGCCAGCTTCTTCTACCATGCAGTCACTCACATTCACTAGACTCTGGTATGAAAACACAATGAATTTAACTGATACAAAACTGTTTCCATTTGTTATATTTAAAAAGTCAAGTTTCCAATTAAAAAGTTAAAGTCAATTAAAAAGTTTCCATTCGTTATATTATAACATGATATCCACGATGCAGGCAATATCCCACAACAGATAAAAAATTTCAAAGAAATCTTTTGTTCACAGACTTCCTCTCCTGCTATTTTTTTAACTTTATGCTCATACAAGGAATAAATCTGAAGGGCAGGAGCCACGTGCAAATCATATCAGCCATTGTTTCCATGAGAAATGTGCTTGAGCACAAAACAATGGACAAGGAATCGCCCCCACAGAGCCTCACATGCGCACCCCCAAGAGACCTCACTATGCCAAATTTCATATCCTCTGCAACGAGCTCTCTCGTGCCCACCACATCCAAGAAACTAGAAAAAAAGCACAAGAAACTTTCCACCCAATCGAACACCATTTTGGTGTAATATCAATTGACAAGAGACTGAAAACATAGCTGATTCAAAGTACCCTAAAATGTCTCTATAGTTGCTGTTTTCACTGAGAGCCTGTCAGCTCTACCACTGTGGCAGGGTTGCAAGACAGGGAATTACAGTCAGTGATGCAACAAGGCCCACATGACTGTTCACAGGAGCGAAAGCATGTCTGCTTATCTCTTTAGTATATAGTATATATTTAACGCTTTAACACAACGCTATTCCAATGGAAAGTTCTGAGGTGAATTTTTACAAAGAAATTTTATGCAACTGCCTACATGAAAAAAATGCATATTTAACATAAAAATAAGAAAATATAATAAAATATTTTTAAGTACCATAAACATAGCTAAATTAATTAAAAGGATGAATAAATGGGTCTTTAAAAAATTGATCAAATTTATTGTATTTATTTCCATGAATAAATTCATACATATTATGTAATCCTTGTAATAATGGAGGATACTTGAAATAATTTTCCTGTATAGCGGTTCAGAACTGCTTGGTTGCTCTTAGGTCACATGCTTACTGTAACTCTGCATTCCTGAGAACATCAAACAGTGTGCTGACAGGAATACAGTACAAGCTCAAAGTCTGATGAGATAATATTGTGTAAATGAACAGATATTTAGATTTGGTTTTAAACTGGGACAAACAGCATAGACTACTGTTTAATGCATATCAGTTTCATTGACTAATTTACAATGGCTGGAAGCAATGCGTGCTAAATTGCTAAATTTCTTGAAGAACGCTTTAAAGCAACCTAAAAGTGTTATGCGCTAGTCTAGAACATCCAATTCCGACAACAGCAATATATTTTGCGGCTGAAAGCAACCATACACACGACTTGCTCCGGATCCTCTCCCCACAGCGGTCTGGATCTCTCCTCAGGCATCGCGGAATGGCGATTTTGACCAGCTGAGCTCTAAATAAGCCGTTTTAGCGGTGCTAACCAATAAAACATGAACTACTAAGCAACAATACCGACGCGCTGTCCCAGCGTCGTAAGAGCAATGCAGCACTACGGCCAGCACGATCAAATCCACCGCTCTCGACGCGCATGCCAGATTGGCATAACGTAACAACCAGCTGGTCGACATTACTACAACCCAGCAAGGGGGTAAAATGCAACATGGCACAACCTGCGCTAAATCAGATGATGCGTTTGAGATGAGAGAGATGGGCTGCCCGTCTATGCAGCATCCACGTGCCTATAGTGCTCAAAAATGCTTTGGGCATTTTTTCATGTAAAAAACAGCCTTTGAATAATGACGATCCGAGAAAGATCCCCGTCTGCGACGAGCGATCTTGTGCGTGCGCTGGCGAGAAAGAGCGCGTCTGTAAAGGTGGGAGCGAGATGCCATTCTGGAGCGCCAATCGAAATCTGAGATACTAAAGTACTAAAATGTTACCTGAAGAAGCGCAAATAATAAACCACACTGCTGCAAATGCGGCGTAATAAATATAAACAAGAGTGAGTGCGTTGGATTGTGGTGTGTCGCATTTCCAAAGGTAAACAAGAGGTAAAAAGTTGAATAATAAAGCTGACAGGTAAGGAATGGATCACATCACTTACCCCAGTCTCTGGGGGCCCCTGTGTTTTTTCCTGGGCACTGCCGAGGCGAGGCAGACTTTCAAGGAGATCCAGCACTGGGAGGCAGTCGCAACCAGCTGCGACGGCGGTAGAGGCGCTCCTCGCTCGCCTTCACACACGCTCAGCCTGTGGTACTGTTTTGTGGAAGGGGACGGCGGCAGACTCTCAAACACAAGCGCTATACTGTGAGCCTGAACACACCCCTCCCTCGGCGCTTATCCAATGGCCGAGGGTCAGATGCACATACATACATAAAGCAGCCAACACAGTCCATCCAGCTTCCCCATCACTTCTTTACTTTAAATCTTTAAGCGTTTAAATGCAGACAGAAAAGGGATCAAATATTAAGCTGGTGGTTTTGACACAATTCCTATTGCTGCTTGTGCTCTGCTTCAATATCTGATGTGTGATCTGTGATTAGGTGTGTATATAGGTGAATTCACCAAGTAGGACGTGTTTCTGGATCGGCATGGTTGGTATTGAAACAACATTTCCATCAACCAATCAAATTGTAGGATTAGGCAAAAGTAGGATTAGATTTAGGGTCAATGTTAAGTTTAGTTTTAGGACTGGGCTAGAGGTTTGTGTGCCTTTCTTACAACCTGTCTTACAACCTCTGGTTTTAGACGTCAGTTATGGTTAAAGCGTAGGTAATGGGTAGGGTTTAGGCTAGGACTGTTTTTGTTCAACAAATGACACTGATCCAGGAGCGCATCTTACTTGGATGTGCAAACGTATCTACAGGGTGGGTAAAAAATAACTTGGTAGTAAACATTGGCTATATCTTGTAGTATCACTGGAGTCACGATGAAAACAGGGTCTAAATAGATGATAGTAAATAGGAGTCAAATATTTCCTGCATCAATAGCCGTGAGAGGTTCTTAGCAATATCCCAAACGACTTCCCTCAGACTGCGATCCATCCCCATCCGTTTGAGGATGTTGACGCCACCAGTGCTTCATTTTCCTATGTAAAAAAGTACAGGTACAATTTGTTTTAGTAAATTTGCGTTAGACATATGGACTTTATTACCCATTTTTAATACCTAGACGCTTTTCACCCACCCATCAATAGAATAGTTTGTGATTCGATTGATGTATATCTTGATAACTTGACAGTGTGTGTCACTGACACTGAGGTAGGGTTAGTGAGGTAGAGGAGGCTGCTTACTGTGATTTAAAAAACAGTACACGCAGCTGGGGCTGAAGGAGCGCAGGACATGCCTCTCATTCTTTGAATGCGCGGGTGCATTTCCTCACATTTCCAGACTCAAAATCTTCATTCCAGGGCTGTTTGCCTATGACAGTAGATGCTTAGAATTGTATAGTTCAATCCACAAAAGTTTCTGGTTCACTAAATGTTCTGAGAATGTTGTTATTTGGTTCCCAAAGAATAATTAAACAGGAACCAAATACCTGGAATTCTGCTGTGATTTACTCAAGTCGGTCTACACTCACATGACTGTCTGTCTTCTGTTCCTTTTAAACACATCTCCAGAGTAGAAGCATTGTTTTAATTTGCACATGGGCAGTGAAAGCTGTGTCCTGCTGTGTGACATGCTATAATGTAAATAAAATTAAAACAACTAAATAAATAAAATACATTTTATTAGTAAATTTAAACATTGTAAATATAAAATATTGTAAATATAAAATATTACATGCATGCAGTTTAGGACTTAAAACCAACGGCAACAGAGGAAACACTGTACATTTGGTGACCAGCTATAGCATATTAAATATATACTTTCACCAAAACATTCATTTCAAATAATAAAAACAGTCACGCTTATATGTAATTTTTTATGTATGTACAATACAGATCATGTATTGCTCTTTATACCCACCTGCTGGCGTTGACATGGAAGTGACTTATATATACATTTAAAAGAAACACAAAACTACAACTTATGTGTACCGTATTATATATATATTCTGTTTTCTGATAAAAGTTACAATTTCTGTCGTAGGATCCTTGAAAAAATAACCATAATATATAACCAAAATATATAATGCTTAGTGTTAAACTGTAACGACCAGTTTCTTGCACTATATACCTGTATATACATAACGTGTCAAACTGCTAAACAAAATTAACTTAACATGTATTTCGTCTTTAGCCTGCCTCGTTATTTGTGCAACTTAACTGCTTATATTAATTAACGATGGTGAGGTTTTCCTTTGAAGCTCATTGTTTTACACTGATCCAAGTCCAGCCACAATTGTACTAGTGAATACTTCATAATACTGAACATTACTGATCTCCGATCGGCTCAAAATGGCTTTATGCAGGTTTATATGCAACGAGTAGTCTGAAATTATGCCTGCAAAACTAATTTATTTTTAGTCATGATTTTAATAAAAGCATACTTTATAAACAAAACAAAGAATTTAATCGAACATAAAAACCGACACTCTTTCGATAATCTGAAACAATTTATTAGACCGTCTCTTTTTAATCAGGCACTAGCGCGAGCGCCTTTCTAGTCGAAAAAGCGCCAAGTTCCACAGTAGACGGGCTTGTCAGATTGTTTACCTTTAATACGAAAGTGCGTGTTTTGGATAGATTTTCTTTTTGCGAAAATGTAATTTCTTCGTAATAATCCCGAATAGGTAAGCCCATAAAATGTATATTTATTTCTTATTAAGTATTTGAAGTGTTTTTGTAGTAAGAACAGAGCCACCGTCGGCGTGCACGTTTGTGTGGGCAGGGCGGCTACTAAGTTAGCCATACTGCGATGTATATGCGTGTAGAAACAAATATAAATGTATGAGTTGGTTTGGTTTTGACGTTTGATTAGTTGTTTCCTTCACCTCGTTCAGTGAATGGTCAAAATGCCCGGGCTACAGTGTGAAGGCGGAGTGGTCGCTGTCGCAGGCAGTCCAGTAAAGAAAAGCAAACTCTCTCTAAAGTTTTTCCATAAGAAGGAGACCAAACGAGCTCTGGACTTCTCAGAGACCCCAGCAGAGGACCACAGTACCGCTGAACCAGAGACGACAAAGTAGGTCATGCGATTATGGGGTCATCAAACACAGGTTAGGTTAAAAAATGTTTTCTAATTGTTTCCCCTTTTTAAGTCATGATCAGATTGTGCCTATGCCTTGCCCTTCATCTCCGCTAACCTGTGAGAAGCAAGAGAGTCTGGTCCCTTTCGTCGGTCTTAATAATTTAGGGAACACCTGCTATCTGAACAGCATACTTCAGGTATGTGCCTGCCTTGTCGTCAGCTTACTTACCGTTCATATATTATTTATAACACTCGGATCTTAATAGTTGCATGTTAATGTTACGTTGGGCTGTGTTTTATAAATGATAGAGCTGTGTTTGTGCCTTGCCTGTAAATTTCAGGTCTTATTTTACTGCCCTGGTTTTAAAGAGGCCATTAAGTCTTTGTGTGATTTGGCAAAACTTAAAGACACCCAGCACGAAGATGGAGCCAAAAATGAGGTTTGTAAATAGAAATATTCATTGTATTGCTTGTATATTTCCAAATTAACTGGTACTCTGTGTATTTTTTAGGCCGAATGTGCTGTGACATTCCTTGTTTGTTAGTCATGTTAAATAAATACACTGTCTGATTGATTAAATGTATGGAAAGGCAGCAATATAATGGTGTATTTGCATTAAATGCATGGAGTTCTTATTTTTGTGGGTCATCAGGAGAATTCTAGCGAGAACTCCATACCTGCTCATATGGAGTTGCTAGGCAGTTTCCACAGCTTCATCTTATCTGTAGAGCAGCTGCAGTCCAGCTTTCTGCTTAACCCAGAAAAACACAGCGATGGAGAGCTTGCCACATCACCCCGTAGGTTGCTTAACACCCTCAGGTAATGCCGCAGGCCTAACAAAAGGTTATTCAAAATATTATCTAATGTTATATTAATATCTCATGTTATTAATGTTATATCAGATTTATTAGAGCACTCTGGAAGTTTTTGAACTTTTAAAAATACCAAAAAATGATTTGCTTTGATATAAACGCCTTATGTACATTAAGTAGTTCAGGACAAAACCAACTAACCTGTTTGATTCCCCTCTACAGGCAGCTTAATTCTATGTATGAGGGCTACCTGCAGCACGATGCACAGGAGGTGCTGCAGTGCATCCTTGCAAACATTCAGGAGGCCTGTGACACCATCAAAAAAGAACAAGGGGACCAAGAGGACCCCACAAAGTGCAGTGGAGCTGGCGAGTCCACCTCTGAGGAGGACGCGAGTGCCGACGGCCAGCTGAGCGGAAAGAGAAAGAGTGACACAGAAGCGGGCAATGCCAAGAAGAAGCCAAAATCTCAGAGCAAGTCCAAGAAAAATGCGGAGAGCGTGCCAATGACCCGTTCAAAGCGAAAGTCAGCCAGTGACACAACCGCAGAGAGTTCTGTTACTGACCAGAAGAGTAGAGCAGAGGAACAAGAGCAAGAAAAGGAGAAAGGAAGCACCACAGAGGAGAAGATTGATGGTTCCCTCAAAGAGATGGGCAAGAGGACTAGAAGAGGAAAGCTCAGCTGGTTGAAGCCATCTGGGAAGCAGCCCAGCATCTTCTCAAAGTTCTGCAGCATGGGTCGCATCACTTCACATGTTGGAGCTAAAGAGGAGACCAAAGTGGATTGTACTGCCCAGGAGAAGCAGGAGGAGGATACACTCGAAAATGATAGCTCGCCTCAGGAAGTTAAACGGAGTGTGAAAAACAATCAAGGTAAATATACATTTAAAAGATTTTACATTAATATTTGCAGTGTACAGTATTTACGAGTATGTTAGCACGCAAATAGACAAATTTATTAGCAACCCAGATCTCCAAAAGACCATTTCAGCCATAATACTGATACATATCAATCTATCATTACTGTATGGCTCATAGATGAATGATCAAATTAAAGATAAGAAATCAATAATGAACGTTATTGTTAAATTTAGAAAAAAAACCATGTGAATGACATACCTGTATAATTTATCAATATAATTATTAATTTATTGAATACTATTAATTATTGAAATGTTAGCCATGAATGTTAACACATTCAGTGCAAAGTAGTACAGCGCAGTACAGTTGTAAAAGATTTTGCCTAATCTGGTGTGATCAGAGCAATCAGGCCTGGATGTGCTGAAGTGGATGTTCCAGGGCCAGCTGGTGCTGCGGACACGCTGCCTGGAATGTGAGTGTTACACGGAGAGAAGGGAAGTGTTTCAAGACATCAGCGTTCCCGTGCAGGAGGACGAGACCAGCTGCTCCAGCTCCAGCTCTGAGAGTGAGTATATGAGATATATATATATATATAAACACACAGATGGATTTATATACCGTCAATCAACACATCAGTCCGGTGCTAATTAGATAATCTGACACGTTTTTATCTGGATCTCTTTCTTCAGTTTCTCCAGATCCCAAACCCGAGCTGAAGACTCTGAAGTGGGCCATGTCTCAGTTTGCCTCTGTGGAGCGGATTGTGGGTCAAGATAAGTATTTCTGCGAGACCTGTCATCACTACACAGAAGCTGAGAGAAGCCTTCTGTTTGACAGAACGCCAGAGGTCGTCACAATCCACCTGAAATGCTTTGCTGCCAATGGCTCAGAGTAAGTGTTTCAGTGGTTCTGTAGGGTAGAAATAAATGAATTAGTGCGTCTTATAAAAACATGTTTAGGTCACATGTACAATGAGGAAAAAAGGCGTTGAGAGTTTGAGGACTTGGTGCTTTCTCCCTACTTTCACTTCCACAATACTGTGACAGATCAGCACTAATGTGAGCACAGCTATAATTATAAAACACAGTATAAAAAACTGCTAAAATACAAGCAATATGTGTAAATCGTTAGTTTCACATTAGTTGTCTATGACAGTGTTTACGATTGTACTCGTCCATTCGAGCGCAAGACATGAAAAAGGCCCCGATTCAGTATTTGCGCACAGTCTTAGATGTGACTTTCCGGATGCAAGCTTCAGATGTGTGCTGTGCACACAATACTTCTCAAACGGTGCGCGAGTACTGAACTGAGTTCTGTTTCATGGCCTCCTGCACTTCAATGTTTACATTGGCAAGGCTTAAAAACGTGCAAGTGATAAATTTTTATAATGTGGCACAGGCCGAGCAGGTCAACTGACAAGTTGAACCAGTCAAACACGATCAATTTGGTATCAGATTAATTTGACACCAATTTATTCAGACTGGTGGAAGTTTTTTTTATTTTATTTATTAAGCAAGTATATTGAGCAGCTTATGCAAAGGTTAATTCTTTACTCTTAAACTCTTGGACAGGATGGACCCTTACACGGGCCTTTCCAAGGTAAACACGCCTCTGCAGACGCCTCTTTGCCTTTCCCTGCACGAATGGTGCACTCAGCCCGATTCTCCAGACCAGAGCCATCACTACGAGCTCTTTGCCGTGGTCATGCACAGTGGAGTAACTATCAGCAGTGGACATTACACCACTTACATCCGTATGATGGATCTTCAACGCACCGATCTCAGGCCGAAGTCTCAGGATGAGAAACAAGACAAAGAGGAGGACATGAAACATCAGAAGAAAGAAGAGGCACCTCAGACCGATTACGATGACGGCGAGGTGTCTTTCAGCTTGTCTGGCAAGGGGCAAAAAGTGGCTAGCCGGGCCAACGTCACAAGCACGCCCAGCAAGGCAGGAAGCAAGAGGTGCTTGGAGGGTGTTGGGCTTTTAGGGGGACAGAGAAGCATCACTAGTTACGAGCTCGGCAACAGCAAGCAGACCAATCCTGAGAAGACCTCCAGCTTTGCCAGTCGTGCCTCTGGTACTCTGCTTCAGAATGCAGGAGCGAAGAAAGAGAGTGAGGAGGAGGCAATTGACAACATGGGTGACAAGACTCGGGTAAGCTTTGACTCGGCTCTGCAGAACCTTTTGGACTATGAGGGAAAGTGGATGTTGTTTGATGACTCAGAAGTGAGACTCGTTGAAGAGGAGGACTTTCTCCGAGCTTGTTCCCCCGAGACCTGCTCCACCTCTACTCCCTACCTGCTCTTTTACAAGAGAGTCTCTCATTAGAAACGGGCCATCAGATTGTGGCAGTACACTGGTCCACTCAGTTCTGTGGTTTTACTAAGACATGGATAATAAAGTACTTTTGCTCATTATTAAACAATTAAGCAAGTTAGGATATTACATATTCTTGTGTAACAATGGTCAGTCAGTGCAAAGTCTGTGTGAAACTACATTTGTTGCCCTTGTTTATAGATTTGATTTTTTACTTTTTTTTATACATTGCCCTTTTATTTCGTGCTTTTCCTTGACCCCCATGCAAAAGCACCTTGGCACTTATTTAAGTGCACGCGGCGGACCCGTTCTGTACTTCCAAACATTTCTTTCAGATTCCTTAAGCACTGCTGATTTTAAGATCTGTTGTTCTCTATTGTTTTGGTTTTATCTCTTAAGTATAAATATATAAATAATTGCTTGAAAACCCAAAACAGATTCCCTGTAGTCACATTTTAGACGCCACTGCGGTACCTTCCCTGATGCAGCAACAAATATGTTTGTACACACAATTTAATTTAGTTTGAAAGTTTTACAGGGATAAAGCCGCATATTTTTGAGATTCTAAATGTCATACCTCATTCCAGTCAAAGAAGCTTTTTTGTCGTTTCCACGTTGCAAGCCTGGATTAGAGTCGGATCTCTAGAAGCAATAAACATTCTTGCAATTCATGGTATTACTACAAAGCATTCTGTTGTATATTTTTCTATTTTGTTTCCTTATACCTGCTTACGTAGATTTTTATTAACCACATTAAAATACCAGCATATAAAAAGTCTCTGTGCAGTTTCTTCAACGCCACACCTGAATGACTATTAGAGCATTTATTTAGTAAAATATGTAAACAAAAGTACATAAAACTACATAATGCTGAAGAAAAATCTGAACCTTTTTTGCTTTTTTCCGTCAGAATTAAATTAAGTTGTACTGTGACTTAAAAATGCAATGGAATTAAGTAAAAATATTAAATAAAAGTGCACACCGCAAAATAAATAAAGATTTAACACACTGTAGGCTAAATTAACTCTCAGTTCTCATGATCATGTAACAGGCCATTTTGTAAACGATTACAAAAGTGGAATAACGTACCAAACTTTTTAACACTTGGCTTTATGGCAGAAACACTGATATTGGGAATAGGATTGATATATACAAATAAATAAAATTGCATTTGTCCTTTTTTATTTTCTTCGTCTTCACAGGTCTAGTTTGCGAAGGCTTATTCTGCTGAAAGAGTCTCTGAAACAAAGAGAAAAACTTTAACGTTAGGAGGGAAAATGTGTTCTAGACGAAACAAAATTGTGCACGAAAACTTTTCCACAGCTTGGCTACCTGGTCAGGCTGTCCGTTTGCTGCTTGTTAAAGGGGAAAGCAGGAAGTTAAACATAAAAAAACTGTTAACAACTGATTATATTATCCTTTGTGAGTAAACGACAATCGCACGTTATTACGGCTGAGTCACCCAAGAGGCGTAAAGATAACCACTTGAAAATGTGACTAACTAGGGCTGATCTTAGCATTGGTTTAATTCCAATGGTTTTGATACAACATGATTTGATTAAATTATTCTAATATAATAATATTTGAGTTGTAATACTGACTCGGCACAAGGCAACATCTGCAGGATAGAATTAAAGGATTTTGTGATTGGGACCTTGAAAAAAAATCTTAGGATTTTTAGAATTAATATCACAGTTCACAATTTTAGGTAGTAAAAATCAGGTAGTTAAATAATCAGGTCCCATTTACACTTAGCCACCTGTGCTAATTCTAATCTCTTCTGAGTCTGACCTGTGAGAGTTGACCTGTAACACAGGTTTGTAGAGCTGTGGGATCTTCCTGTTAATAAGAGGCTGCAGAGCTTCTTTTAGCCTGTGGTAGTTCCTCTCCAGTTCCCTCTGATACTCTTTCTGGTCTGGCCCAATCAGACTCTTGTTTTTGCGAAGGGCATCTTCACATCTGGGGAGGGTTCAATAGGAAAAATTTCAGCCAAGTCTTTAAAAGTGATTTAATAGTATAACCAAGACAGAACTATTCAGACCTTGCAGTCCATATACAGTTTGTTCTGTATTAGAGAATCTGAATCTAACCTCTTGGTGAAATCTTTGAAGCACAGTCGTAGTTTATTATGGTGTCTATAGAGTTTCGGATCACTTGGGATCTCCGATAGAAATACCTGGGCCACCTCGAGAGGACCCTATGCAGACGCAGACATTACGTGTATTAGTTGGCGCTTCAAACTATTTATTTACTGGACCACTCATTCACCAGGCAGTTCCCTTTGATATTTGGTAATGCAGTAACCTCAAATGGACATTTATTACAAGATTAACAACTAACCAAAATGAAAATTCTCTAGAATAATGACATTGATTATTAGATATGTATTATTAAGTAGCCATGCCCAACAAGTCACCTGGTTGACAGTGGTACCAACAGACCCCTGAAGAACCATCTGTAGCATTTTGGCATCAGATGGGTCTTGGTGAGTGGCAAAAGCTAACTCTTGTGTCTTCTTCTGCATATCCTCAATGGCTACTTCAATGGGTGTGGAGATGATCTGAGCATTATGTAGAACCATAACAATGTTGATGAACCTGCTCTTAAAATCTTTACTGTACAATAATGGTACAGTATCAGATAGTACTTGTTATATACATGAATAATTATCTATAAAGTATAATATAAATTATATATAGTCTTATAAAGCACATATTACTCTAAAATATAATCTAAAACATGTCACGGTACAACCATTGCAGTACTATGATACGTTTTTGTTAGTGTAAACATTTTAGACAATTTGAACTACTATGAGCACTCAATTATAGTTTAGCATGAATATACACTTTTACGTTACCTCTTCTTTGTGGATGATGTTGATGCGGGTTTTGATGTACGGAAAGGCGTGGGAGGTAGTGAGAATGGTCTTTCGTTTGAACTGTTCGTGCAGGTCACCGTGCGCTCTTCCATCGAGCGTAAACGGCGTACAATAGACAAACCGCCGCAGGTTGTAGTTCTTATCAAAGTACGTGATTCGATCCTTCATTTCATAAGTGTCAAAATATGGTTCAACATATGTGATCTGAATGAAAGCCTGTATAGAAAAAAATTATTTAATCAATTAATATTTGTAATTGTTGCACTATGACTGAAGTTGCAAAAACGTTAGGCTCATTCCGATAACAACACCGATGGAAAACACACCTTATTTGGATCCAGTTTACACTTGTCAACCGGATTTGAGTCTTTAATGACTTCCACCTGATCTTCCCCAAACCTTTCACCATAGAAATTCTGTAAAATTAAGAAGGAGAATGTGTATCCAAAAACTACAATCCAAGTCTCACATCCCCTGTCCAAGAAAACTTCTGACACACTCAACTGTCTTGTACCTCAAGCCGATGAGAGATTTCAGCCAGCTTGGTAATAGCCGGCTCCTTGTAAACATACTCCTGCTCGTCCAAATCACCAAATTTGGAACCGTAAAATCCGACTCTAAAATAGGTACCAAACATTCGCTTTCCATCCTAAGACAAACAAAGTTGCAAATAATTACAAATCTGCAATGATTCAAAACGGCAACTTCAAAGCTATCCTTCTAACAAAAGTATATAAAACAGTCATCCTGTTACTCAATACATGCCATGAGTTTACATTCTAAAAGAGTTACTCATTAGGACAGGTAAACTCCAGTGAAGCACAGAACATTTTCTCTGTGTTTTCTCTGTTTCTCCAGTGTTATCAATTGGAAAAATTGATGTAAACATCGTCTGGTATATTTACATAACTTGCATTCATCATTGGCTATGATGATACAGATTTAAGCACAGAAAAACAAAGATTTAACAGACTAAAATAGAATCACACTGATGCCTGAATTGTCTACCATATTGGCATATGTTATGGGCAAGGTAAAAACTTGCTTGGCACTACACCAACCTAATGCAAGTCTTTAAGATATACCTGTAAGACTACTGTCATATCTACTGGCATGTATATTTAGTTACCCATTTGACTGCACTATGTTGACCAAGGTATAATAGTTAAAACCACCCTTATTTAATTAAATGATGTTATTCTTTTTAATGAAAGGATGCAGTTGTTGATAAGCCACAAAACACAAAACCTGAGATAACAGTTTGAGTCGAGCTTAAGCATAGTGCAGTGTGAGATCTTTATCTGAGAATTGTATTAGCAAAGATGGGCATATCAGTAGCAAAACCAGAGAAAAACAGACATTTCAAACAGTAAACAATTGTATACAGAAGAAGAGACAGACAACAGAGCAAAGGAGATTTGGGTTGTAGCATGTTCCTCAGGAGAACATGGCGTCGCTGCTGTAGGCTACGAATACAGAACCAACGAGAATTAGAATGGACTGGTTCAACAGGACAGGCTTTAAAAGTAGAGTAAGTGTAAGACAAATAAAATTTATGGGTGTGCACAGGACTGGGTAGTTACTGGAGTGCTCTAGAGACAGAAGGTGATATTAATCAGGTGCAGGAGAGGGCTGGGCCAACACATACCAACCATACAGCCAATTGTGTTTACGTTGTATTAATGTTCTTGCTTACAACATAAAAAATTGGAATCGAGTCACTGACTGACAAGACATCCTACAGTACAAATTCCATGGCAATTGATTGTATTCATGTGCATCATACATTAACTTTCAGAGGAACCAAAACCATTACAAATCCATGTTAACTTTAGTTTATGCTATAATTGGCTTTATTTTAAACACAATCATCAGTTATTGGTTGTCTGAGATGGCTCCGCCGCCTCTCTCTGGTTCATTACGATAAGTTTTTCAATCATAAACGCTACAGAAATAAACCCTAATACTATTAACTTACCACAAGACATAATAATTAAAGTGGGAAGAGGAGGGATCGGCAACCAGGGAAATCAAAAAGAAGAGAACAGAACATATTTTAATCAGGAAATTCTTTAAAAGACTAACAAAACACATACATAACAAACAACACTACCAAACACCACAAATAAATACATTACAAAGAAAATTCATGCATACACAAAAGACTAAAAAAACTCAATACACATGCAAGAATGAATGTATTATTAAATGGACAGTTAACAGTGCATTCCTGGTGTAATGCTGCAATACAGTGTGTCAATTACAAAGGATTTGTAGTCGTTGTCATGCAATAATCCATATGAGATTAATACTTGTCTGCACACACATTGGTGTAAATAAGAACTCAGGGGTCGATTTAGTTCTGAATGAAACAACAGTTCATTAAAAGAGAAGTTCATTTGGAGCATGTGAATGTTTCGATGTCAACATTAATGCATTTTGCTAAAACATGCAGCTTACTGTTCAGAGTTACTATATAATCTTTGTACCTTTATTAGGGATTTACCAAACTAGTATTCAAAATATGAGCACAGAACTGATATAAATAGAAACTTGGACCCAGTTAGACTCTAACAAAATACTAAGTTTTATGATAGCACACTTGATAAGATTATATATTACATTGTCAGTGATATGACATATATATATATCATATGATTATTAATTATGAATATTATTATCATATATACTATCATATATTGATAGTAGTGAATAATTAGTTAAAACTATTTCATGCTCTTCTTCATTGGTCAATTATGTACGCTAAGCATCTCACGTAAATCGAACCCTGTGCCGACACAGATGGCAGTGCTGATGAAAGACAGAAATGAAGTGAACAAGGAAGTGAAATGACACACTCATGAATAAATCTGGTCGTTAGTGTCACACACTGGCTCCCATGCATGGCCTGTCAAAACTGACAATGTTAACATCGCTTCTCCTCGAGAAAGAGATGAGAGAGGAAGACGGTGAGAAAGAGGGACGCCGACAGCGGCCCCACGGTACGAGAGATGGAGAGATGGACAAAGAATACGTCTGTAAAATGGTTAATGGGTCAAATTCACAGCAAAGAGTCGGATAAACGCCCACAGCTTGCAGATGTGGGCCAAGCATTAACCATGAAGTTTAGCACCTACCTCCCAGCCTGTGCTCTGTATGACAGAAAGAATACAGCACAAATCAGCATACAAAGGTCACAGTCACACCCCTTCAGAAGTACCGACTCACACGCAAACTGCAAAGCACTATGGGAAATACTGACACTTGTTTTCCATTCATCCCCCATGCAGACTATTTATCACTTCATTCTGGTTTTTATGGCGGCATGCAGTAACATAAAGGCCCGTTTACACCCGGTATTGAAATTATTGTTTGTGATTTGCTCACAAGTGTAAACATTTTGTGACGATATGTCTCCCTTGCCCACTTGTGATCAGGTCACCAGAAACTCATCTTAATACAAAGCCTAAACAAGGCCAAAGAACTATACTTTTTCAGATTTTCAGAAGAAAATGCAAGGGGTGGTTGGCCATGCAGAAATCGCTGCTACGATGTTAAGGTGTTGCCAGGGCGTTGCTAAGGTGTCCTGAATGCTTTATAATATGGACTATCAATGGCTTTATGTGGCTTCAGCTTCTGTGTGGTCTGTGTTGGAGCATACCAACAGGTCTCTATAATATTCTGGTCCCTAGATTTAGCACCTAAATAATTAGCAACATTTACAGCATTTACATCAATGCAAATCTACTGGATTTCGCCCATTTTACCATTCAACCAAGTTTAAAATCTGCTTGTTTGGAAAAGATGACCACAGATTATGATGACCACAGATTATAATGGCCACACAGTACCGCCATAATAAAATAATGAATGCATAGCACAATAACACAGTCACTCTGGTATCAAAAAGAAAACAAGCAAATTCACACACAGACTTTTACATGTTTCAGTCAGAAATATCTTGTTTGCATCTAAATGCACGTGTTTTGTTGACTAAACTTGCTGTGAGATACATAACTTCGAGAAATGTGTGTTTGTGACATGGGTTAGCAGGTTGTTGCATTGTCCTACTAGGGCAATAATACAAAGTCCTGTTGTCTCATACTCAAACTGCATGCTTACAGTAAACATAAAAATACAGAGCCTGTGTTTAGCCTGGGTCCAGAACAATGGGAGTTTTTTATAAAATAAGCATTTACCTGGTGCACAATTTTGCCAAAGGCTTCCTGAAGTTTACCATGAATGGTGGCCAGCTTCTTAGCATCCCTGTTGGCCTCGTGTATAGGGATGAGTACCTTGTAGACCTCGTTCACTGCTTCGTACATGCCAGCCTAAAGACAAAATTATTAATTATTATTCATTATTAATTATTAATTTCCCCTGAATCTATAAAATTCCCTGGAATTTTGTTAGGAATCTTTAACCATCTATTGCTGTATAAACAATAGTTCATGATGACCAGGGGCTGTCAAGCTGAAATAAAATTGATAAATAACGATAAAATTACAAACATAAATAGTCTATGTCTATTAGCAAATTTTCAAAAATGCTACGTCAACATCAATGCCAAAACTGCATTGGATCTTAGCTAATCAGCTAACAGCCCTTTGCAATCTATTTTTAATGCAAACACAAGCTGTTCTATATTCTTTTAGAGGCATGAAAGCCCCTGATCACTATTAAAGCTATTGCAAAAAAAAAAAATTGTTGTATTTTATGTACAAATTAAGAACATACACGAACAACAAGGGTGAGTAATTAATGACTTTTTTGTATGAACCATTTCTTTCCAATCATACTGTACAGCAGTTTCCCACAGCACTGCAAAATCAGTTTTACCAAACCAGACTTGGAAGAGAGAGCGATGGACGGAACTGTGTCAGATGAGGGAGACAAATTGTGCAGTGCGGTGGGTCCCCAAGGCCAGCATTAAGAACCCTGAATATAGTAAATGAGTCACCATAGAAAAAGAGGCTGCAGCCTGTTCCAGCAACCCAACCAAGCCAGCCTCAGTGAAGTACTTTCCCGAGCAGATACCCTCCTCGTCAGGTGACACTACGTCATCTGACACTGCCGATTCCTCCAGCACATTAGATGAAATGTTCTGCGACATGAAGGTAGGAAAGATCTCATGAATACTTGGATAACTGACACATCAATATTTGTGTGATTGCATGTAACAGAAACCTGAAAAGTGACACATCCCACAGGCAGGTACTTGCGGTCCTCCAGCATGCTGAGGTACTCGGCCACCAGGGCGGCGCTGTGCACCAAGCACTGGGCTGCCTCTGCATGGTTATTTCGCTCTGAGTGTTTTCCTGCCATGTTCTGCAGCCAGGTCAGTCGTAGGTCCGGGGATGTCTGATAGCCCTTTGCAATCCTACATAATGAAAACAGACTATAAATATACTATATTATATAATGTATAATAATCTATATTATATAATGTATATTATATAATGTATTATATAATGTGCTAGAGTTTACATTAGCTTTCCATGGTTCTTCAAATCAGTGTCGTTATTTTAATCAGCAAGGCTACACTGTATTTTTTCAATAAAACATTGTTATAATAAAGAATATTTTACACAAAAGTGAAAATTCTTCTTCTGCACAGAGTATGGATTATATTTTATATGTTAACAGCCCCATGTCACAATGAACTATTGTTTTTTGGCATGAACAGCAATATTTTTTATATTTTTAAATCTTTACTTTTAAGTCCCATTAAAATATCAAAGCATAAAAATTACAATACAATAAATACAATGCAAGCAACAGTACCTGTACATCAGATCAATCAGCATCTCTGGATCTTCCTGATGTTCCTTCATTTTCACTGTATCCGACAGGATCATGTGCAGGTTAAACACCAGGTCTTGAACCTGAGACCCAAAGCTATAATTAGCTCCCCATGTGCATGACCCACTGATAGATGCTGAAGAGACATGTAAGAACCTCACCTGGTCCGGAAAGGTGGTTTCTCTGAGCTCCAGATCTTCTTCTGCGTAGGTGAGGATGGTCTTGAGCGAGCGTCGCAGAAACTCCTCGTTGAAGTTCTGTGACGTACCCACCAGGGATGAAAGAGACATGGTCACCTGCATTTTGACCCGGGCAAAGTTCTGCGAGACAGCGAGAACAAGCACACACACATAAAGCACAACAAAACAAAAGACTTCATAAAGACACTTCGTAACTCTTCTGCAGTACAGACAGTTTAGAAATGTACAGAATCTCTACAGTAGAGCACAATTTTGGGCGATAAGGTGTGTATTATTAGTATGTATGTATGTATTATGTATGTATTATGTATGTATTAGTTTCTTACATTTCCGATCTCAAAGTTCTGTCTCATGAGGAGGTAGAGGGAGGCGCTGGCGTGCGCTCTGATGGTGCTAATGCTACTGCTACAATTTCTCAGGAGACGCAGACACAGATCAGCACACTGCTCTGTCTCTTCCTCAAACAGCAGCTCTGGAAACTACACACACACACACACACACACACACACACACACACACACACACAGACAGACAGACAGACATACAGACACACACACATACAGACACACACACAGACAGACAAACACAGACAAACACACACACACACACACACACACACACACAAACAGACAGACAAACACACACACACACACACACAGACAAACACACACACACACACACAGACACAGAATATTTTCATTGTGCGACATTTCCAATTGAGAAATATAAATATCACAAATATCACAAAGTGTTAAAACCATTTTAATTTAATATTGTGTGTGTTTAGGATACATTAAATAAATGCTGGGCCGCACTTTATTTTTAGTATGTACAGTGTGCTTAAAGTGTACTTTACCAATGAACTACACGGACTTAATATGAGTCAGGGTAATTGCAGGGTTGGTATGTAGTTATTATACAATTTTTATAAATATTATGCTACGTGCACAGTATATGCACAACAGGACCGGAAACTGAAATTCTGATTTAGGCGCAAATTTGTTTTTGTTGGTTCAATAGTGTTTACTTACCTTCGACACGAGCGCTCGCTGTGTGGCGAAGCAGTGCTGCAAATAGAGGGCACTTTGGTTACATGCCATACTGTGTAGCAGGACCTTCAGAACTCCTCCCAGAACGCTCTCTTTAGACTCTGTCACTGACACGGTCTGCACAGGGCACAGAGAAGCCATAGTTACAATGCCATCTAAGTATTTACATATTAATGTGGCAGTGTAGATAGCTACCTGAACTATTATTTCTAGCGTATCCAGTATGATGAGATTAGCTTCGGTTGCCAGGTTACCATCTATAATAGCTTCATGCTCCAGTTCCGCTCTGGTCCTGACAAACAATTTGATAACAAACATTTTGATTGGCAGAAGACAGTGAGGGAAGTCTTGAATGTCACCGCAATAGCCACACAAGCAAATATGAATATTTCGTAATGGCCTTAAAACCAGCTAAAAAATGTGTGGCCCTTCACATTTGAATAGCAGGGGGCCCTTAAATCTGCTTGGTATGTGATCCATTCAAAAGAGACCACAGACACAGATCTTATTGTAGTTAATTGTATTTAGAAGCAGACAGGGTGGTCTGTAGTTAAAGGATTTTAGGAAACTTGGTGTAATACTATATAATACAGTTAAAGCAATTAATTTACAATCGTACACCTGGAAATTGACTACCGCATATTTTTGTATGATTCACAAAGAGATCTACTAATTCGAATATTTAGCATTTTTTTACCCCGATATCTCAACTTGACCTACTTGATTACAGGTTATGACAGCAGAACAGAATTGTCACACAACACTTAACACTTAAAACATATCTCAGTATATACAATCAGGACCAGTGGTTCGTAACTCCAGCATAGGGAGGGGGGAGTGGCCTCAGTAAACATTCACAAGAACCTCTGATTAACAGAAAATACCAGAGCTGAGACTTTTTTTGCGAAGACCAGTAACTGTCTTAAAACAAGCATACGCTTAATACGTGTTCTTATCTTATCGTTCATTACTACAAGAAATAATTTGAAGGCATTATTTGCTGAGTGATCCAGCATGAGGCCCACAAGCAATAGTTTAGATGCTTAGGGACCATATAGGTTGAGAACCACTGTTCAAGACATCTCACAAATCAAATGCCACCATGTCCATTGTCCAAATTTAATTAAAATTATATCTATAGCTATGCTTGTAAAAGGAATAAGGAAGAAGAAGGGGAACCATTATGACAAATGCATTTTGTGCATCTTGTTTGTGTCCTCATTTGTGCGCAAAGCCTAAATCTTCTAAAATAATCGAGTAATGACAAAGTTACAATAAAACGTAATACAATATGGCTGTTATGCAGTGAGTATTAAGTAAACTACAATAAAATTTGAAATTGTTGGCAAGAATTGTTTAGTAAAACTAGCTAACTCTTAAACATGAGAGGCTAGTTTATGATTCATGCTACATTCTTCTCACAAACACACTAGTCAGAATCTTATAATTCAAGCAACAGTCCACTTCATCCCACCAGATAAACACGCACACACAAGTCTAGGGGCAGAATCCTGCTTCCAGAACTTTCCAAGCCCAGATAAAGCCAGCAAAACCAGGACAGCAAGAGGAAGCAAGAGGGGGAGGGGCTTTAAATTCAAGGGTCATTTTAAAGCAAAACACACTTTAGAAATACAATACCTGACTGATCTCGAGCCCCTAAACAGACAAGGTCAAAATAATGAAAAAACAAGGTCAAATAATGACGTTACTTGAAGTCAAATAGTTGTTTCTGTTTTAAACGGGAATATGGATCATAATACTAATCATTAAAATAAATGTGTCACATCAATATGATCAAATTTAAAGTACCACATAACCAATACATAATACAAATGGAACAAAATTAATGCTGACAGTTACTAAATCACTTGAGAGCTATCTGTTAATACCTTTTAATTTTAAATAAGCGCAAAATTATTATTGAAGAAATTAACTTCCTTAACGCACAATGCTAATTTAACTGTATAACGATTCATCATTTTTTCCAAAGATAAAATTTTGCTCTCCCTGTAAAATGACTTCCCTATGCTGCTGATGTCACTTAGGCCACACCTATTAGATAAATATTAACCAATATCCAAAAAGCTAGTTGGTATGAAATACATCATATTGTGTAAAAAACAAAAGTAAACTGGGTTACCAATGACATTGCATTGAAGAAACTGATTTGAAAGCATTTCCTACAACTGAGAACTTAGTACTCAGTACTGCTACTACTGGTGAGCAGATTGTAAATATTTGTTCTGTTTTAGACAAATTTGGCCGAGGAACACATTCACATAAAATAAATACGATTTACGTACTTGTCCATCTTTTCGCTGGTCTGACGCCAATGGGTCATGTCCTTCCTCCAGCGCAGGTTTTCCTGACTGCCAAAAGCACTGCCTGATGGACTCCTCTCTGAAGAGGAAACAGCATTGCATCATTTAGCCTTTCATCTTTGCATTTTGGCGTCCAAATAATCCTGTTTTGATTTACTAACCCAGCTGCCCCCTGCTCCGCCGCACCATCTCCTGTCTGGCTCCTATACTGCCCAAAATGGCTTCCTCCAACTTTGCCTTCATGTCTTTAGATTTCTTAAAAGTTAGACTGTTCATACGTTCGAAAGCCTTCTTGCCCTGCATGAACAAAAAATGGGCCTTTTTGTTTGAGGTGGATGGGCAGAAACAAACAAAAACAAATTACTTATGACACTCGATAAGTGAAAGAACACAGATAAGCAGATGGAGGAATTATCTGGTAAAGTAAACATACATGGAAAATATAATAAACACAGACGTATTGATACATATTAAATCTATCAAATCTGCTTAGTTTTTTTGCAGTGTGAAGAGCAAAAAACAAAACATGAAACCTGATGTTTACAAACAGATCCAATCCACAAACATCTAAAATCAGATTGGAATGTGTAGGAACAATCACAACATATTACAGGCAAGTGACTACATATATTTGCGATGCTGCATATTTTTTGTCTAAAACCGTGATTTGTACTGTAAAAATCAGATTAGGTGACATTCCCTATGTAGTGGTTACTGAATTAGAGAACAAGTCTTAATTGCTGTAACTAAAGTTCTAAGAAATTTACATTTAATATAATTACAGAAAGTCATTAATATAAAACCTATGTACATACACTGGATGTTGACTACAGTGTTAGGATTATGGATCAAATTCATTGCTTGAAAATGACAGTCCTAAAAATTCGATTATGAAAGCAATTCAATTTTTTGTGCGGTGTGAACAAATCCTAAAAGATTTCAAATACACTGTGAAGCCACTTCTAATTATTAGCTGTGATGAAAGCTGGCTTAGATCTGATGTCAAGCTCATTCAAACCTTGTATTCAAAGCAGGAGACGCAGAGGTAGAGCAGGTCCAGTAGACGGTTGAGCTGGGAAACAGACAGATCCGTGAACCATTTCTGCAGCACCATCTCATCAGCGTTCTTCAGCACCCACAGCAGACAGATGAGCAGACTACGACTGGACTCAGCAGAGAACGAGCCATGCTGGCGGGTGGCCTGGAGGAGAAGATGGATGGATGAAGGGATGGAAGAAAGCGATAGAAAAGCGATAAAGCGGAAAGCAATAGAAAGTTTTAAAGCTTTAATTTTGCACTTATTATTAATAATGTTTTCATACTATCTGTTCATACCCCATATATGACCGCATAATCTGCATAATATATTACCTGGGTTTCTCCTCCCTTGTTTTCTCTGTGTCTGTCTGTGTGTGTGTCTGTCTGTGTGTGCTGTGCACTCTGTTTAAAGATATCATTCATGTACAGCTGCTTTGAAACAATGACAATTTGTAAAAAGCGCTAAATAAATAAAGTTGACTTGACTTGAGAAAGTACAATTAAGTTTGAGTAAATGTTTGGTATTCTCTTTTTGAGGCATTGTCTCATAAATCTTTTATCTTGTATGACATTATAAACTTTGAATTAAAATTGCTTGTAATTACAAATAATCTCTTCATTTTGTTCAATTCAACATATTTTGTGCTTGTAATGGCACCGAGTGGAAGTGTAAATACTGACTGATTCCAAACTGGATCTGAAACATCAATCTATCATTGGTTGGTCAAACTCAATGAACTGCTTGATCTAATTTTGGTATGTTAAGTTAACTGATATTAAACCAAACCACACAAAAGCAAATCAACCTACCAATTCGTTTTTCTGATTAAACAGAAAAGAAAAATGACACTCCGTCTTTAAATGTTCTTTGAGAACAGGGTGGTAACACTACCTGTGGATTGAGCAGAAAACTACTAGGCCGTGACATCTGTGGAACAGCGGTTCCTGCTATTGCCATGGCAACGGTTTGGCTGATCATACCCTCAGCTTCCTGTTCTTCAGTACCACCGGGGCGACCCCACTGATTATGTAATTCTAATGACGGTACAAGAAAGGTCAAAACCAAATTAATACACAGTTGTTTATTGCTTGTGAGCATAGTTATAAGCAAAATAGCAGTGACATAGCAAAACAGAGTATGAACACAAAACAAGATTTACTTTCAACAAAAACTTCCAAGATTGAAAACATACCAGTGAAATCATGGAGCTGTGGAAGGGTTTCCATGACAATGCCTATGAGTGGCAGGTAAAGCAGAGCAACTCGGGCTTTAACCTCAGGGTCAGCATAGCGTGGGTCAGAGTCATGACTGGAGAGCAGATTATGGACCACGCTAATGACCTTCTTATGGAGACCAACCATCCTACAGCAAGATCAGAGAATGCAAATTAAAAAATTTGACGCGAGTCTACAGACAAAATAGCAGTCCATAAAATGTGTCTAAGAGGAGAGGCAAAAAAATCTACAATAATCTAAATAAATATATTAATTTAAATAAATTATTTTAATATAAATAAATATAAGATAATGACAAATCAAGCTTAATCGTTCCTCAAGATCTTACAAAGAAGATGCAGTAGGAATAGACACACACCAGGGTACTGACCCATCAGCCTCAGGGTCCAGAATGACAGCCAGCTCTGTCAGGACAAGACCAGCCAGGTAATGCTGCTCTCTGAAAGGCACAGAAAGCTCAAACATGTTGGCTATCCTTTGGTCCTGCACTTGGGTAGAGAAACCAGAACTCTGGAAGGAGACATTGAAAAAATTAGAGGAAAACATCTGCGTGGGGGATATAAGCGGTATTGGTCATGTGATCTCATCAACATGTCTGCCTCCATGAGGTGACCCACTCCATGTATAATCAAATGACTTTTATTAGGCTATTGATACGGCTGGAGTCAAAACTACTATCTGTTACTTTATGCGTACAGTGAGCATAAATTATAGAGTACACCTTTAATTATCAACTGAGGTGTAATTGTGTAATTTATCACTGCTAACGTGTCTCAATTTGCTTTTATACCTGAGATGTGGCAGAAGACACAGAAGGAGAGGGGGAGGCGGGGGGTGTAAGGAGACTGAAGGGTAGGTTCAGAGTGACATAGTGTTCATGGCTGCAGATGATCCTCAGGAAGTCCAACCTCAGAGACTCTAGACTTGGGTTCTGTAGTGCATAGAGCTTGGTGGACACCTTAGTGGAATAAAACATAAAAAAACAAACATCAAATAATATCTCTGAGGTGATGTGATCTCTAAAGGCCATAGGAGCATAAAGGTGTGTTGAGCTGAATTGTGCAATACCTGTTTCCAGTAGGTTTTGATGAGAGTGAAGACAAATCCTCTATCCATAACTGACAGGAGGTCATTGAGGAAGAAAGCCAAGCTTGTGTTGAGCCTTTCCACCAACTCAAGATCCTAAAAGTAAAATGAAACTGAGCATTATGGAGACTCTCAAAAGAAAACTAATTCACCCAAACTATTCTAACCCTACATAATTACACAACTTCATAATAAGTCATTCTGAACGGCCTACGGTGGAATTTTGCAATTGAGGAACTTTCAGGAAATAATTAGTAGAATAATGGCGATGTTCTTCCAATGGGTCGATGGGTCATTCTTCTCACCTTCTGGAAACGTGAGACAATGTCTCCTGCAATGGTGCTAACCAGAGCAGTGATGTCATCCATGAAGCGCTCAGGGAAGCGGTTCTTCCTTGGAGACTCCAGACGGTCAGTGAAGTATAAGTGATGGATGATGCTTTTAACCTGAAATGAGAGAAAACACTATGTAGCATCACCTCAAAACTCTTTATAGAGAAAGCTGTGTGCTAGTTCCTACCATGAGCTCAAAGAAGAACCAGGCCTGCTGGAGAGCTCCTTCCCTGACGCTGCCACTGCTCACCACCCACTGCAGGGCAAGTTCCTCATGGAAGAGCTGAGAAACAGGAAGGAACCATTGGAGAGCTTATCAACATTCAACACATATATACATCCCATAGGTCATTCTGTCTTAACATTACTAAGGGATTTGAAAGGGTCCGTTGCGTTGCTGCAAGAGTGAAGAGGACTCATTATTTTACAGATCAAACACTGAAACGCAGATAAATAGCACAAGCCAATCGAACGCTACGGAGGCAAGACCCACACTGTACCACAGGTGACACATCATTTGCTTAACTTTTACAGCAAAGAGAAGAACATATCTGACACCCACAAGAACATGACAACCATAGCGACAAGAAAAACAACACCCAGTCATTCATAAACAGACAGGCGCAGCTAAGGCGAGGAGGGAGCTGGGGTCCCATCTGCCGGGGATCGGGTCTCTACCTTTTTGGTCGGCAAGCGTCCTGGCAATGTTTGCAAGAAACTGGCGCTCTCAGTGTGCGATGACATGCGATTGCCACTGCGCTCCATGGCCTACGGGTGGGGATGAATGGCAGGGTGAAAATAGATTAGCGTGGAGACAGGAGTATGTGGTGTCATTCTTATATCTACACACACACACACACACACACACACACACACACTCACACACACAAAAACACAAAAACACAATAAAGCATGAGACTTGAGCATGAGCTAAAATGGTACAATTCAATTAGTATTCTCTGCTCATTTTATTCTATTCAAATTTTGCTAAAGGATGAAAAGCTATTCTGAGGAAGATAAAAGCATTATACTATTATCTTATTTTAGTGAACTGCTGATTAAATAATAATAAAATAATTTAAAAAGGAACAAACATACAGTATATGTATTTATGTATACTTTAATGAATTTGACTGAGTAATGAGGAAAAAATTATTTGCCTCAACCAGGTGCCAAACTAAATAAACAATAAATAAATAACAGCTTCACAAGACAAACAAATCACTCACACACACACAAAATGGAAACTGGTTAGTTATGCTCATGCACTGCTGTTTAGATGAAGACAGTTCTGGAGGTGACTGGTTATGGACTGTAAGTGTGGGTTAAGTAGTTAAAAAAAGAAAGGTGTTGAGTTTACTAATAATGTCATCTCATGAATTCAATAAGTGTGAGGAGGAGAAGACAGCAATGAAACCAATGGATATTAGTGCAATGGGGATATTGGGAATGACCTGCTTAGCATCAGATGTTAAGCCAGGGCTGGTCCCCCAGGGGGCGCTTTTGCACCCCATGGTATGCACCCAGGAGTTGGAGCGATCTAAACCCTGCAAGCCGAGGGTGGCATCAAAAGAGTCACGGACAGAAGCAAGCAAGCCAAGAAATAGTGAAAGGTCAAAGGTTATAGGTCAGTAGAACAACTGAGTAAGGGAGCAAGTTAATTGATTAACTTCTTAAATCCTTTGAACAGAAACAGGTCAGAGTATCAGGCAATATGTTTGATTGGTTAGAGAGGATCAAAGGTCTGGTTTGGCAGCACAGAGAGCAGGATTGTGAAATCAGGTGGATTTGATTTATTACAACAGCTGAAAGAAAGTCAGCACACAAACAGGTCTCAATCACAACACTGACAGAGGGACTGACCTCATGTCAAAACCTTTAAAGACACAATAAACATTTCTATTGAAATCCAACATTCAACATTTTAAAATGGAAACATTTATTTACATTATGTATTTATGAAATATTTTAGAAAAACACTTTTTTAGCAAATTTAGTTTTTTGTGAAGGTAATGTAATTTGTAATGCAAAAAATAGGATCTTAATTAAAATATATAATTTAATTTTATAAAACATTTTTCAATTACTGTTGACAAATTTTGGAGCGGGATGGAATTTGGTCAATAATCTGAACCACATATTCATTTTGCTACAGTCAATTTGTTCACATTAGCCATACAGGACACAAGGTACAGGAAATGTTCCAGCCAAAGTTTGCGTCACTTTTAAGCTACAGAATGACCTGTAACACGGAAAAAATGCTGATCAACCCAGTCATGTAGGGCAGACAGTCAATAACCTTTAACAACAATAATATCAATAACAATAATTTCACCACTAGCTTAAATAAAATGCATTTACAGAATATAAATGTATGTACTGTAAATTAACAGTACAATAACCAACCAATGTTGTGTACTGTATGTGTACTCAGTGTTTCCCACAGGTTTGAAGGCAATGTGTGGTG
>JAZGTJ010002626.1:0-11504 GCA_036877575.1 Botia almorhae
TTTTATATATATATATATATATATATATACACATACACATATATATATATATACATACACATATATATATATATATACACACACAAACACACACACACACATATATATATATGCATGTGAGTGTGTGCATGCATGTATGTATATATACACAAATGGCAACACATGATGATATATATCCACATAACAATGGAGCAAGTGTATTTTTCTGTTTTATGAAGAAGTAAAAGCGTACACAGAGGTGTATGAGAAGGAGCATACAGTAAAGTCGTCATACAGTAAAGTCTCTCTACTGTATGAGGTAAACTCTTTGGAGTTTAGTGCACTTCCTGTGATCATACAGTGGCATGTGCGTCAGCTCTACAGACTGCAAACTCGACCACCTGTTTGGCATCAACACTGACACACGATACGGCCTGCACAGAGGTTACAAATGCGCTGAACAGAGATTTTCTGAATAGCCATCAAATAGATACTTAAAACAAATGTGCTGTTGAACTACATGACAGACTTGCACACATACGGTCAAGCTTCGATGGTAAAGTCTGATGTGCATGACCAATATTGTGTCAATCTAATACCAGTGCCCAGCTGCAACAAACCCTTAGTTATAACCGCAAGTATATTAGCACTAATGGATTTCTTAACTTTAGGCCTTAAACCTTATAAACAAAAACAAACAAAAGCCAAATGTATCTTTTAACACTGGATTAGCCATGATAAGCCACACAAAATCAGAACAGCATTTGCCTGGCACAAAAACTTTCCAACAGCTCAGTGGTTAGAGTATGGTGTTAACAATGCCAAGGTCATGGGTTCGATCCCAGGAACTGCACAATGTGTAGTATAATGCAATATAAGTCGCTTTGGATAAAAGCGTCTGCCAAAATGCGTAAATGTAAAACTACCTGACAGCAAGGAGACATTTAGGATCGGATGTGATTGCTGTTCACACATTTTATTTATAAGTCAGGGAATGCAAAACAATCAGCAAAGCAATATTTTGTCAGGCTACACTGCTGCTTTGAAAAACAGTTACCAACCCTTTTACTGAAAAGTATTAGTTCATAGCTTTGGTATTGTTAGGAAGCAGGCTAATAAGGCTAAAAAATATTGTGATATTAAAAAAACAATATTCTGCAAATATTTTACCTCACAATACTGTATCAACACACACACACCAAACATCAATATTCTGAATCTATTCTGAGAATAGATTTGGTACATATTACATATAAACCCAACAAGCTAAAAATATATTTCTTACAAAAGTACAACATGGATGAGAGAGAAATAAAATTCAAGTTCTAAAAAATCTAAGTTTAAATATCTGTACACTAAACATACAGAATCACACTATATCATTGTTTGTAATGTATTGTTAGTATTAATGAAGCATATGTCAATGTAATAATGTATCGCCTGGCCCACAATGTTTCCCACCCTGAATCTGAAGTAAACATTCATTGAAGACTCTTCAGGGTAAACTATCAACCGCTACTTAACTGCTACAATGGACACAAAATGTCATCCATCCAATATCAATTAGGCTAATCTGCCCAACGATTCATGCTCCGTGAATCCTCTACTAAATGAAAAAGAGGCTTTGTTTTCCCCAGAGTTTGACCCGGGTCTGAATACTCAGCCCACTCTCTGGCCACAGTACACAGACCTCTCAACAGAAGGCTGTTTGTCATGGATTGAGACCCTTCTGGCCGGAGTGTAATAAATTAGCTGGACTTTGTTCCTAGATGTTTGTGGAGCTTCTTTGTCTTCCCATGGAGAGAGAGAAAGTGTGTGTGGGCGGCCGGCTCGTTGTGTTTGCGTGCAGGGCCCATCCTGACCACCGATGGGCTGTTTTATCATTCGAGGGGCTCTTGTTGACCCACAGGAGCATGTGGGAAGGAAAATGAGAAGTCTGACGTTGGATGGATGAGAAACAGCAGAAAGAATTCAAGGCTCTGGCTGAGGGGAACATGTGGTATGGGAATGCAGACCCAAAGAGCTCCGCACACACACAAAAACTTGACATGAGAGCAAATGTATTGTGCCCGCTGAGCTGGGTTTTTCATTCGCCTTTTCTTGCAAAGAATTTTCCTCTATTTCTGGACCAGTGCACCAGTGACATCTCCAATTGTTACTTTACCAGTGGGGTCTCTCGGAATTCTGGCCGGTAATGCGCAACAGTCTGGCAAACAGTCTCGGCATTCCGGCAAAAAAATCTTGAGAAAAACATCTGCACTGTAGCCAAAAATCATCAGAAATACTTCAGGGGGTGGAAATGAAATGATATGAATTCAGCGGAGTCTTTAGCCTCTTAACCTGGCTTTGCTTCCTACGCTGGAGCGCGCAGCCTTCTGGTCTACGGACACGTGGCGGATGTTCAGCAGTTGTGGGTTGGAGTGCCTGCCTGCTTGCATGCGATGCAGTCCTGTATTTATGAGGCATACCAGCTCCTGGTTCAAGCCAGGCCGTGGCACGCTATGGGTTAGCCAAGACTCACTGCAGTTAAGAGCACAGCACAACGACCGTGAACGCCAGTGACTCAACCGACCAAATCGGAGAATCTTCAGTGAAACACTGGCAGCCAAGAACACTTTGCCACCCACACACAACACCCAGTGCATTTAAAAAAGGCCATATATCATAGATTTTTCTAGTGCTTATGGCTATTCCAGGTTTTCTCGTCCATCACAAACTCAAAAGTCTTTGTTCATCATGAGGCAGACTTTCTGGAAGGAAAACTGATTACCTCGCCCTTTTGGAAGACGCTCGCTAATCTATCATCTAGGGGCCAAGATAGCAAATCAATCTAGGAGTCGGCCCTCACCTCCGAGACCTGCAGGCTGATCTGTGCAGTGCATGATTTATGCTTCTATTTCTTTCCAAGAGTTCAAATTAATTCATTTTTGGAAATCCTGTCGTTTTCACAATAATACAATAATAACAACTCCGCATGTACGATAATAATGACTCAGAAAGGGAGAAATGTTCTTCTTGCATTGCCTAGAAACCAAGGACATTCATTTTGGTCATTATTATTGCTAAAATCTTGCGTGTAAGCCACCAAAAATGTTCCAAAATGTTGCCCTGACTGACCAATCAGATGGCAAGTTACCACAGTAACCAATCTCAATATTAATAATGACAATTCGCGCAATTATTCCATCTTCATGATGAATCCCTGCCTTCGCTTCCCGGGGTTCTGTTACTCGTGCCTAATAGAAGCAATATGTGATACATCCAAAATCTTTAATCCTGGTTTTATCCTCATGTCATTATTTATAAATCATCTTCGTAATTACAATGCAAACAATGCAGAACCACGGAAACGTCCCTCTTCCCCAACGCTCTGCCACTAGCAAACAAATCCCTTTTGTTAATGAGCTTACCGGAGCACAAAGCACACTTCCATGTGTGACTCCACATGTTATACATTAATTACAGATAATCACAGAGGATCTTTCATGGTGCTGCACAGTGTGGTCTCATTAAACGCAATCACACTGTTATCACAGATGCCTCTCATTCAAGCACACGCATTATTAGCTGCGCATTAGGGGTCTGGTTCGTAATTGAACGTACATATGTTGACTGTCCCCCCCCTTTGCCTGTATATGCAGTCGACCACCAATGGTATCAAAATGACTGATGTTGACTTTAACCCCGCCCCCTCATTATGCGGTAGAACACAACTTCCTGTCTTCACGTGCTATAATGCATCGTGTTGCAAAACGGTGACCGTGTCTTTAAATGTCTTGCTTATCAGTAATATCTTCAACTAAATCAAAGGCTTGTCTGTTAACACAACACTTCAGCCAGAGGTGGAGTTGGTTAGAGATTTTCTAAGTACTTTGTTCTATAAACGTCAGAAGCAGTTACAAGACGTGACGTTGAAATCGCACAAGCCCTCGAGAGAAAGTTAAGTCCGGTCAAGGTCTGTTAATCAGGTAAAATCTATCGTGGATTACTGGTGTCTTTCTGAAGTAGGAGACATAGTGTGTGTGACAGTTATTAAAACTATGTGTGCATTTTATTTAAGAACATAAATCTGCCAACAGTTAATTAATTTCTTTCATTATAAAACAAAAAAAAGTTGAAAAATATACATCTATATACATATATACACCCTTTAAAAAAGATTAAGTGCCACAAATTCCAAATGAATTCATTCAGTGTGAATTGGCTTTTGAACTTTTAAACACACACAGTTTTGAAGGGGTCTGCGTCATCTCTGTGCCCTTAAGGCGTGACATTAATTCATGTTACCAAAATATATTTAGCGGTGCAGTTGCGTGAGACGACCATGTCTGGTAATCCCGTAAACATTCTTAAAAGAAACCCAACCAGCCACTAAACTGGGTTTAAATGCTTCGTCTTCCACATGGTGTCAATTTGCATTTTTGCAAAGGAGCTCATTTACGCATTTTACACTTTATAGTCGCAGAATCACAGAAACCACAGCACCATCTTGCTAAGCAATCACATTTTATAGTCTTTTGATTTCACTATTCACTTTTCAATCATTGTGAGAGTCCACAAAAAAAGAGACACTAGTTTTCCGACAAGTCAGAGTAACACAAATTCATAAAATCATGTCTGAGTAACCAATTTGAGCGCTCAACATTAAGCTTTTCCAGGTATTTCACTTTTGGACAATTAAAACTCAGTGTTTATTTTGGCTGCTACTTAATAATTATCTAATTTTTTTTTTACGGTGCAGCTTTGGTACATTAAGTTATGGCAAATAGAGTATTAAAAAATATAAACGCCAAACACACGACAGAACTGCCTGACATGACCTCATAATAGTGCTTATGGTTAAAACAAATAGCTTTCAGATTTGAATCTTATTTAAAAAAAGAACCCAAAATGTTTCTCTCCATTTATGTATCCTAATCATAAATATTAAAATCTTATATTTCTGTCCTAATTTCATCACTTTTAATTAGCGGTACAAGACTGTCTGTTTAAACTCTCAGGCTTTCCTCCATTGAACTATAAGCCAATCAGATGGGGGACTACAGTGCAACCTAACTTGCTTGCCTGATACAATCGCTCAGCGGTGAAACATCACAAACCACACACTGCAGGCTTTTCACCGTTGTCAGGGCAACCAGTCTGCATCTTGTTTTCTGCCCACAAGCATGCGATGGATTCCCATGGAGAGAGAATTCCTGTTCAAATACAATCATGGGGCGCATTTAAAAAGTGTCTTTTTGTGCTGCAGTGCAAAGACGAATTTAGCTAAGCATTTTTTATTCGCGTTTTCCAAACAAGTGTTTACATGAGCTCTACACGTCGAAACTAATTAAATAAATGAATAAAAAGAAAATATATATATAACAGTTGATGGATTTTGCTGCCTGGAATGCTTTCAGAAATAATAGGCCGATCATATGGTTTCAATGAATCCAAACAGCAGAGATCTTCGGTGCGGGCCTGAAGCTGACCACGCCGAGGGGAAGCCCGTCCGAAAAAAGCTACAATTTCCTGTGCCGCCTCTTCACCGCCTGAGACGGAGTAACAAAAGAATTCTCAGAGCACAAAACATCAATCAACGGCATTCTGGGCCAAATTTCTGCGATCTCCAACGTCTGCCTGAGTCAAACATTAGCCAGCACGTCACCTCACCTCACCTCAGACGGCCAGTGCCACACCACGCTAGGAGAAACACACCAGACACTCATTATAAACGCATTTCACGACGCTAATGTGGAAAATGTGCTTAATCGTTCCTCAATAGATTAAACATTGCGTTAACAGAGCAGAAGGTTGTGGGTTCGATTCCCAGGGAACACACCTACTGATACAAGCCATTCTTTGAACGGAGTGTCTTTGAAGTCGCTTTGGATAAAAGCGTCTGAAAAACGCATAAAAATAAAAGTTAAAGTTTCTTCTCTCAACTGACCTATGAGAAGGCAGCACAAAGAGTTATGGCTAAAATGTGCGAAACGGACACAAATCACATCTGTGTTAAAACATAGAGGCGTTTAAGATGTACGAGCGCTTCGGATAAAGGGATGATACTAATTTGACAAATGAGTTACTACATTCCACTGGGCGACAGGCCGTACGACGGTGAACCTGATGCCTCAGGATCAGCATGTTCCAAAGGTGTTTTCATTTCCTCTTAAAAGCGGCACGAACATTAGTCAGACGAGAAGGCCATTTCCTCATTGTCAAGCGTGTGTCTTTGAAGTTTCCAAACAAAATGTATTTCCTGATTAGCAACAGCTTTGCGCCTGAGAAAAGAGAGCAAGGTTTGCTGTCGTCTAATCCTGAACTTCCTCCGGTGAAGTTCACACAGGAGGTCTTTCATAAACATCCTAATCAGTGACTGTGTTCACACACACACAGACCTATCCAAAATGAATTCAATCTGAATGCACGCTCTGAATGTACTGTTTACATTGACCATAAACATTTAAATGTGCCTTACATGTATTCCTAACATATAATCGGACCTCTTTTTCTTCTCTCTCACGTGTTTACATGTAAGCTTTTCATTTTGACTGAGCTATTCATTTTGGATAAGAGAATTTGCCAAATTTACAAGTGTAATTAACTCAACACACCGAGATATTACAACAGCCTTAATATTTACAACAACGTTGGCCAGTGAACAAATTAATACAATATTTGCAATAATAACATTTGCAAATACAATAAACACAATTAAAAAATTCAATAAAAATGAATTCGTTTTAAAAAACGCAAAATGTATATAAACATGACCTGTGTGAATTTTGCACACAGGAAAATGGCATCCGGGCTCACAGAAGTTTTAAACGTTATGCCAGAACGTTTAAAACAACATCAGACAAGGAGGTAGCAGAGATGGTGAGGGTGAAACCACCCCAACATGTGGGTGGACACATCAAACGGTTCCTTGTTTTAACCAGAAACGGCCCTTTGCATGTAGTACAATTTATGGCTGAAACACAAGCCATGTTAAAAGTATGGAAGTAAGTGGTGTATATAATGCTGCAGAACAGCAGATGTGTTTACTGCAGCCATCAAAAAGAGATCAGACGTCTTTCATTCCACGCAGCACTGTGAACGGCCCCAGGTTATATCTCCTATGTATTTCTCATTGTGCCCTGCTGTAGTCAATTGATATTAAGAATGAAGGAAGCATCTTCCCCCCTGTGCTACAATAATGGAATCTCTTTAACAAGGCTCTTACATCATCTGCCATCTCGCATGGATTTTTTCATTGACCTTGTTGCAATGCATTATGGGATTCCACGGGCCACATGTGCAGCTGTAGAAGGTATTTTGGAAGGCAACATAATTGCGCTGCCTCTCCAGCATTACTGTTTACGTCAAAGCTTTTCATTGACGTTTCAACATACTTTGCTTAATTTGTTACACAACAACGGAACAAATCATCGCATTAAATGCAAGCGAAAACATTTTGAAGCCCACTTTACGTAGGATAGCTCTGCAATATGAAACGAGACTGAGTGTCAATGTCTAAAATCCAAATGTCTGCTTTTCACCGCTCAGTCAGGTTAAATGTAAAACAACAAAGGCGAGCTGAAATTCATGGCGTGTCTGAGATGCTTGCTAGTGCTCTGTGGTTGAATGGTAGATGGAGAGCAGAAAGATTAGGCGAGGGGTTGGGGGAGGCGACTCTCGACGCTACGGACAAAGAACCGGGCTCAGCTCTGCCCGTACACCAGCCCTATGAATGCACGACACAAAGAAACAACTGTGGCTCTCAAGCAGCCAGGACGAGTGGGAACGAAGGGAAGGCGGAGACGGAGAGGTGCTCCTCAGCCCACACTTGAAGGCACGGCTATAGACGAACAGTGTGAGGTGTGACCATGTGTGGTCCGTTACTCAGTCAGTAACAGATTGACTATTCGCCACGTCTACAAGACAACGGAAGCTCCCTCAGCAGCAAAATAGGGCCGATAGTTAAGAAAAGCCCATGGTAACAATAGTTAAGCCCATTCATCAATGAGGAAGCCATTGAAAGCACCACACTGAAAGCTGAGAAACGCAGGAGCTCAAAGTACCTCAGAGAACCAAAAGCCAGGTGGCAACAGAATGAGACAGAAACAATATCAATGGTGTGAGAATTTTGAGGGCAAATTAAAAAACTACATACTGAATAAAACATTCAGTAAATGCACTAAAATAACTCGTCAAACATGTTAAACCTCCGCGTTTATGATGTTTGTGGTCTGTGACTTAGCAGCTGCACGTCAACGACTTCTGCCAGAAGTTTAAACAGATCCGAATATTATTTTGGGCTCAAAGAGAACCAAAGGTGGAGATTTGAGTCGTTTCGTATTCAGATACATATTTGACAACCGCAACTGACGTTTTCCTAGCGCCGTGTCTTTTCTTAAGTCACACCCAGCAAACCGAAACTGACGGGGTCGCATTTAGTTCAGATCAGCTTGGAGAAGTGTCTCCAAAGACCTGCGTCACTGTGCGTCAATCTCCCGTCGAGTTTCCCTTCCCGGCAATCCGCAGAGCGAGGTCACAGAACACAAACCGGGAAAGCTCCTCCTGAAGAATCGGGGTCAAAACGTGTGCGTGCGTTTGTGTCAACAGCAGAGGATGAAGTGTAACGCAGGAAGGAAGGTGTAAAAGATGAACACTAAACTATCTCCTGGAAAACTGCAGCATGGATCTACTCTCAAACCACTTCCTTATACTGTAAAAACAGTTACGGTATGCTTCTCATGCGACCGTCTACACAGCACACGCACACACAGATGTCATCAGCCCACTACAGAGGACCAAGAGTCCGGCTTTCCACAATCTCTTCCGGCTTGCGCACTGGGGGCGAAGCGTTACGTAAATAAAGTATTTTTCAATTTAATAAATATGGAATGCATAATAAAAATACACCACTCAAAGGATCATATTTACCTACTTAAGATGCTATAAAGTTTAATATTTAGGAAGATGGAAAACCCTAAAGCACCACTATTAAAATACATTAATACAGCTAGATCAAGTAAACTAAAAAGGAAATACCGAACATGCCCAAATTATTCATTCAAAGGTTTCGAATGAAGACAATGAGTGTTGACAGCCACATCTAACCATCTCACAATCTATTCCTTAAGCTGTCCAAACATTAGATTAGCGTATCAAGACAGCTCAGCCAAAGAAACAGTCCGGCTAAGCCAAGCTCCAGCGAAACATCATGAAACATTACCTTTTCTTATTAGAAAGCTTAAAGAACTTGGATAAGAGAGGCGTATTTAATCTCCTCCGCTCCTTAGAACTTCAGCAGGAATTGTGTTTAGGAGAGAATGAAGATAACCAGCATAAATAAAGCTCAGATCAGAGGAACTCAAAAACAAACTGGTCGAAGGAGGGCTTTATTTGAGGAAATATCTTCGTTCCAAGACGAACTGTGTGAAAACGCTTCATTATCTGTGAGCTGATAAATGAATTTAGATGAAAGGTCCCACAAAATAATTCTTCAAAACTCAGGAACCGTATTTTTATATATCAAGACCTCACTGGAGATCGTTGAAGTTATAAATGGTTTAAAATGGCTGACTGAACAAATGTAAGTACAACAAGGGCTTTGTTTACATTTGCGCTGCCTTGGATTCCGAATTAGTGCGTACGGATGTCAACGGAGAACAAAGCGTTCCAAATTATGTTCAATTCAGGCCAATTGTTCATCCTGGATTCGAATCCCTTGGCAACCGGGAGTGAGGTGTGATTCTGGGTCAAACTGTCTTTGGGGGGGGTAGCGTGGGCCTCACCAGCCAGACAAGAGAAGCCCCTGCTGCCCCTCCCCCACGTACATTAACCCACCTGCTTAAAAAAACATAGATGTGCAAGAACAACAAAATGGGACTGACCTAGAAAGCAGAAATGATTCAGACACTCTCGACGACAGTAAAAGCTTTTTGCAGTGTGACACACGCACAAGCCCATTAAAGAAAACTGAGGAAGTGACATCACATAGACACAATTATTTTAAGAGAGTGAGATACAGACAAAGAAGCCCAACAGACGGCTCATTAAACTAATTATACTAATTAAAGTAATCCACCACCAGACTAGTCACTCTTAAAATTAAAATATAGCTATACAGACAGGATTGGTTTTCCCTGTGGATGCTCGGAAAATGTGTTTTGCGTCTCAAATAGCCCTTATGTAAAACGCAAAAATTGAAACGTGAGATTTATATCATATATATCTGGTATCACAGAGAAGTTTCAAAATGTAAACATTTAATCTCTTTAATGTGTCTATAGATGTTCCTGAAGCTCAACTGGAAGTGCACTGCGTTTATGGGTCCGACTTCCATGGAACACGTACTAATAAAAGCCCAAACCAAAATCCACTTGAAGTCTCTTTGGACAAAATCATCTGCTGAATGCATAAAGATAAGTGTTTGATCTTGTCTCATTTTTTTTACGTTTCATTCCCTCCCTCATCAGGGATGTGTCATCTCTCACCGCCTAACACTGCAATACTGGAAACTGCCCTCAACTAAATCTTTAAATAAAAAGAGTCGCTTTACATTTACATTTAGCAGACGCTTTTATCCAAAGTGACTTACATTGCATTATAGTCATTGATCACTATATACATTAAGTATGTGCAATCCCTGGGATCGAACCCATGACCTTGGCATTGTTAACGCCATGCTCTAACCACTGAGCTACAGGAAAGCTTTAGTGAAGTGTTCGTCAGTGATCTGTACTGTAGCGGTGTAATCCATCACTCTGAGATCTATGCTGATGACCCGCTCTGATGACACGGGGAGATGGTCAAGATAAACACGCTCCATTTTTTTACAGTAGAGGATCTTATTTAGGTTTATGGTTTTCCCATGTACTGCATCAATGTCAAGCTAACTAGCTGTTTGTGCATGAAACCAGTTCGTTTGCTAGCCGTGCGCTCGAAAAAAACTCCGATCCGGCTCTCTGCCTTTCACAACGACTTACTCCCAAAAAAATAAAACTAAAAAAGCATCTGTTGGTCTCGTTGAAAACAAAACACTGTGATCATACAGCCGAGTTTAAAAGAAAAATCATACAGCCGAGTTTAAAAGAAAACGGGCATTGAGCTGGGCAGCTACTGGCTTCATAGAGTTGCGGCAACTTATCGCAAGGTTTATAACAGTGCGCTGACAACTAGCAGTAACTCTGAGGTTCTTTCATGTGGACACGTTTACCACATTTTAAATCAAAATGACAAGAGGGGCCAAGTTTAAAGAGCAAAGAGCAGAAGAATGTCTCGCTGCCGAAGCGCTGGAACCACATCAGAGGATAAATACAGTACAGACCTTTCCCTCCTCTTTCTGATGGAAATGTGCCCGTCAAATCTTCAAGATTCACATTACACGCTCTCAAAATATCTTTCTATAGATTTTCTTTTCAAACAGCTGATAACCCTTTGATACGAAACATACCGATACTGCCGGTAAAAAAAAATGTCTGCTTGAAGGTTTACGAAGTGTTGCGTCAATGTCATGATGTTGAAAGAAAACAGGACAGGACCAGTCCAAGAGA
>JAZGTJ010002626.1:11522-38593 GCA_036877575.1 Botia almorhae
TTTTAAAACCAAATCCTCAGATAATAAGCTAAAGGAAAAAACCCAACACCTTTAACACACTGCTCATTTTACCACACACCAGCACCAATGCCGCATGCCAAGCCCTGCAAAACAGCACAGCCAACCACTGGAAACAATTAATACCGATTTTATGGAAACCCCTCTTGCCGTACAGTAGATACGAGCATACTGTAAAAACAAAGCTTGTCTAAAGTACATACCCATGCTTGTGCAATTCACAAAAGATGGACAGGATCTACAGATGTGATTTTTACTGTACTTAGCATTTTGCCCCCATAGGCGCACCATTTTGCCCCAAGAGGCGCACCATTTTGCCACCATAGGCGCACCATTGTGTGTGTGTCATACTTTTATAGAGTAACTACAAGCAGGACGAATTTTAGAGGCTTTTTCAGTGGCTCTGTGGGGTGGTCTTAACATGTCTTAACATGAACGGTAGGACAGAAATTTTACAAATGTCATTTAGAGCAAATAACAAAAGTTTAAAATAATATAGCCTATGACTTCCAGACATTCGGCATAAGGCAAGGCCATTAAACACAGGTACTGGGAGGTCTGGGATGCAGGCCTGCTCACGCTGTAGGAATCTGTCGCAGTAAACTCCCTCTGGAATAATACCGATCCAAGCTCATTAAGCAAGCTCAAACTAAGAAAAAGGAAACAAACTTCCCACAAAAAACATCCATATGACTAAAAGTGTCACTGACGACTCGTGTTTGAGTTGCGTGACTAAACAAAAAGTACAACAAAGAGAAAAAGACGTGTTTTGTTTGGGCTTTTTCGTCTGTTTGTTTCCATTGTTCGCCTTCAGCGCAGACCTAATCATCATGTCACCACAAAAACGCTTTCCCATCACAGCAACAAACAAACAAACGAACAAAACGATACAATGCATCTTGTCGTCAGAGTAACGAGCTTTGGGACGAGTTTTGGTTTGGGTCTAGCTCATTTTATAGGCAAATAACCCTGCAGAGCCCATGCTGGGTAGAAATTCGTTTTATAGGCACACATTGCTTGTGAGCCTGGGAAAACAGACAGCAGACTGCGATTAATCGTCTGCAATGCGTTACCGCATCAAAGTCTTACCAGAGACCCTCTGCGCATTTCCGTCGCTGCCCGTGATAATTACACAGCCTAAAACTTCCCCTTATTAGGACAAGGAGATAAGACCTTCACCTGCTGGCCATGCTCTTGTTCACACTAATGTGCTTTCTGCATGTGTAAATATGGCAGACCGCAGCGTATTCAAAACCATCGGCCACTGGGTTGCACAAACTTGCATCACTATTAATGCGTTTGTGTGTACTCCGAGATGTCGCATTTAATCCCATTTTTAGAGCTGCAAATTGCTAACCGCTTGATGTTTGTTTTACTGATACAAGTAAATTTGCTCCCGGTGAGAATGCATTAGCTGCCCAAAGGCAAAAGACAGATTATTAAATATTAAGATATCTTAATGTTAAAACATTTATGTATATTTATTCACTTAGCAGATGTTTTTATCCAGAGCCACTTACAAAAAAAGAAAACAAATCCTTCTTGTAGCTCTATGAATAGAGCATGTTAGCAACGTCAAGGTTTTATATTCCTAAAAAATGCATGTAGTGAAGTTTGGATACAAGCATCTGCTAAATACATTAATGTAACATTATGCAGTGATATAAACTTGCGAGATGGTTCAAAAGAAACCAAACTAAAAGGCAGACAATCAAGTGAGAAATTGGTGTAACAAGCTCTTTTGGGCTCATTTAAGATCAACGCACTCAGGATCATCTGGAAAGGTCTGATTACACCTGCTGGACTTCCGGCTAGGAGAGCATTTCTTAACGTTTGGCTTTATACCTACACGGAACGCTTTCTAAGGACATCAACTCTCGGCTAGGCGATCTTTTCCAGAAACAAGGATGGGATCTTATGCTTTCAAAGCTAGGTTGCTATTGCTAGCCTCTGAAATTCCCTACTCTACCTTTAAAAGCATCAAAAGATTAAACCTTTTCTATTAATCTTGGAACAAATAATTGTGCAATTAGAGTTGAATAATCAAATTAAAATGTAACCAATTGTGATTCACTTTACAACATTAATCCAGATTGTCTTCATTTCAATTGTAAACCGTAGTGGAGTCCACATAAACCATATTCCCCCCCCATCAGTGTTGCTGAGTGTGAACAGGAAGCAGAGACACTGACACGGAGTCAAATCTCTTTACACAGTGTTGAATCACACAGCTTAACGGCGAGTGTCTTGATTAGCAGATCATCTCTGTGACTTTCCCTCAGGAAGAAGGTTAAGCCTCTGTCAGCAGGATGTGGGTTACATCACTGTCTTCTAAAACATCCTGCCAGGTTCATCGGGATAATCTGACGTCTACCTTACGGTCTGATCACAGACTGAGAGATCAGATAGCAGCAGATAAAGACCGATTACAGATAAAGACAAACATGGCTGATAATAAGCTATTTAAAATACATTTCAAGGGGCTCGCAATACCTTCTGAGCTTTGGGACAATCTTTCAGACACGCTCTGGTCATGTTCGGGTGACTTTTGACTTTCATAAAAAATGATGTCACTTCCTGAAGGATAATGATGTCATTAAGCAAATGTTTTTGTTAATTAGAGGAGCACACGAAGAGCACGGAAAGCGGCAATGACAATGCTGTTAAAACCCAGTTGTTAACAATTCAAATTGAGATAATATAAAACGGGGGCATAAAAATTTCAAATGGGTTACACAAGATGCCATACCAATTATTTCTGTAAAGAACTTCACCATGCACTAAACTAGGAAATGAGTGTTACATAACGCAGTGGTTTAACTACACTCCACTCAGTAGTAAACAAGTTGAGATTAAGATATAACGCGCAGATACACATGACATCTGTAGCCGCCCATGTGTTGTGTTCCATTAATGTGCTGAATGAACTGAATCAACATTTCAGCATCTGTGGGTGTTTCCACCAAGCTTCTGTTGAATACTGCAACCAGAGAGAGAGAGAGAGAGAGAGAGAAAGAGAGCGAAGGCGGGGGGAGAGACCAGAGAAGGTTGAGAGAGAGCAAGAGAGAACGAGAGAGAGAGAGACATGAAGGGAGCAAAAAGAGAAAAATGAGAGGGAGGGAGAGGAGACCAGAGAAGGTTGAGAGAGAGAGAGAAAGAGAGCGAGATGAAGGGAGGGGGTTCAGAAGAGGGACCAGAGAAGCTTGATTTAAATAGAGAGAGACACAGAGAGAGACAGAGCCGGAGAGAGAGAGAGAGGCAGCTGCTGTTGAGTGCATTCCTGGAGCTTAATTCTTATTAAATATTCAAGTCACGCAAACTGGGTTAAACCTCACACAGTACGACATTCAGCTCTGCTCAGCGGCCTCAACAACGTTTGGGATTTGGGCCCAAATGCAGCTAATCTTAACACACAATGTACCGCATCATCAGCCATGATCGAAATCTCAGTTACAGCAAAAGTAAAAACACACCAAAAACTGCCTTTAATCTACACCACATTACCAGAAAAACCCTTAAATCATATTCAGATTAAATCAGATTATTATCATCTAAATGAAGGATATCACTGGTCCAGCAAGAACTTCTGGGCATCTTCTACATTGTAACTACATGATAAGACAGTCTGCTTAAAGATGGCATACAGTTCAGTTAGCACAAAAGCAGTCTGGCCCAGCTGATGACATCGAGAATTATGTCCTTCTCATCGCCGCTCGTCTGTGAATAAACTGCCTTTGGAGAGCAGCTCGCATTCCTTGCATCTCCTGCGACGCATCCACAGGAGTCAACTGCAAGTACAGTTCTGTGCATATAAAAGGACTAAGTATTAAAGAAACACAGCGATGCTGTCGCCTTCGTAGTCGTTGCCTAGGTACAGCAGTAAACAGCTGCTAACGCTCACGCTGGAGACTACAATGCTAAAAAGAGGCCTGCACATGCAACTAAACCATGTGTGAAGACACAGCTCAGATTCCAAAAACGGTCTGCTACATCAAACCTGTTTTTTAAGCAAGAAAAGTCCTGTTTTCCAAAATATTTAGTGTTTAAGACTCCAGCGGGTCTCTTTAGCAAAAAGCAGGTGTTTTTACTTTGGGATGCGGTGAGGAGCCTCAAGTGCACTGAAGATTCGAGCTGCTCCACGAGGTCTTTATCGCTTCAAACAACACTTGGAGAAGATGAGTGAGGTAGGATTGTGGAGAACCCCGCTTCACGTGCGAGCGTCGTTCTTTACGAGGTGCAAAGCTGAGTATTATTTTTACTTCCTCGTTTTCTTCCACTCCCTTAAACCCCAAGAATAATACACATATCGAGATTTTATGATTTGAAAAGTGTAGGTGCAATTGACCAAGCCCTGTTTTGGCTTGGAGAGTTATTGCTGAAAGAGGAGCTTGCCAGGTATGGTGAGGTTCAGTGCATGAAAACAGAACCTCTGGATTTCCTCTGTTCCAAGACAGCAGCTGCTTTAGGAGTTCCTTATTTTAGTCTACGGCTAAAATACAACCCACAAACTCTTAGAAATACTTTAAACTTGAGGAGCATCTCGAATTCTGTAGATGCGGCTTGGATGAAACAAGTTTTGCAGCTCTGAGCAAGACTAAAATAAGCACAATGGTGTGCCATTTCCTGGCAAACACCTAGCACCATTAAGAAAACCATAGAAACCCCTAGCAAATGCATAGCAACACCCTAACATCATGACAGCATTTTTACATGGGCAGGGGCCGCGTTAAGATTTATTGCGCATGTTGACATCAGTCTCTCTTAAATGACAGGCATTTAGAAAATAAAATAGATTTCTTTGCCCAAGTATCAAGGTCTGGCCATTTAATGTGTAATTGTGAACGCAAATTGTGTCCCTTTGTTGAAGCGTTACACCAGTTGTTGCATGCAAACGTGTTAAAACCATCAGCTTCACTCATCATTTTCAGCCCTGACAGTTCTGCAAAATTGCTGATTGTCATTCCCAGTCACACTTATGTCACACACAACACTGGAAGACCACCACTGCTCGGTTCAGCTCAGACCGCCTCATCCGTCATAAAACCAGCAAACTGCATCACACTGCTCTTCCAAAGAGGATCAAACGAATGAACTGCATGCAACTGGTTTTGCATTGGCGCTGGACAGAGAAGAAACCGCAGCTTCGTGCAAGTTTTTCCGCTGTTTGTTTTGTATTGTCTTCGTTTTGTGGGTTTCCCTGCAAAAGACAACTCACAAATATAAACACAAACGCCACCCTGGCAGAATTGTCCTAAATATGTTGTCAACATGCGCTTCATTAACATTTACACGTAAGTCACAATTAAATAAACATCAATGTCATCGCACAAGATAACAAAATACCAAAACTAAGTGGCATTTGCAAACAAACACAACTGCTAAACTTTTCAGGGTTGTTTCGCAATTTTCAATCAGTTACAAAGAAACACTCTGGGCTATGGAAACTATGGACGAATGACTAAATACATTTTATCTATTATCAATTAATTTTTTTATTACATTTTCAGCTTTAAACATTTGTATGTCACTTCTTTTTAAAATAAAGACACTTGGTTTGATGTTTTGCTAAAATGCATTGACATTATTACTACGTAGTGTGTGTCAGATGCAGGCGTCTCTGTACATTTTGGTGCCGCCCTACTGCATGACACAAATCACTCATATAATACACAATATATTAAATGCAGAAAACCGCATGTGACGTGTCGGCTCCCCTTTAAAAGCTCAGCAAAATTCACCACAGCAATCCGTCCTAATTACCATCCGTGTCCTTAGCATTACTGTCGGCCTGTTGGACAAACAGCGCTGTTGTCCCTCAACAATCAGCCCAATGTGTTTGTGTGTCTTTGAGGAACAGTCTCTCTGAAGGCCGGCCAGGAGATGGTTCGCCCCAGGCCGTCCAATCGCGGTTAAAGTGGGTTAGAACACAGGCAGCGCCTTAATTATTCAGCTGCATTGATGGCCTCCACATCCGTCACCTCGCGCACAAACGGCGCCAATACCGGCAGAATGGACAGGAACTAATCTGGCCGATTTTAGCTCTGCAGCCATTGATTCATCCGTTCCAATTAGGTAATGGAGGACAATAGCTAGAACGCCACAATCCAAGCATTTATTGAGAACAGCAACGGTGACGACCTCCTTTGATCAATACAGAGGCCTTAAGGAGCGCTCGTAGCTGGCCGCCATCCAAGTCAACAGCTAATGGATCTACTTCTCCTCTGCAATGACCCTGCGGTGGCCAGAGAGCGCCGTGAACTGTGCTAACCAAAGCACACGCTCGGAGGAAACAAAAGACGCTTTTACTACTGATCCAATGAAAGTACAGAAAGAATGACCTCAAATCAAGCAAAACAAACAGTCGTACCGGTTCTCGCCGCAGATGGAACCGCGCCGGATGGACACTGGCGGTTCATCTCAACACGCTGACAAAATAAACCCCATCCAAGAAAAGCACAATCTGCAGCACAATCTGAGGGGTTTTTTTTTACGCTAAGCTGGAAGTTTGGAATCGATCTTCGTACACGTTGACACAAAAGCACTTATCAAAAGCAGCATTCGTTTTGTTGGCCCCGTCCATTAAAATGTATTCCAAGCAAACAACGGATTCTACTGGGCATTGCACACTTTCTTATGGTCCAATTACTCAATTAATGACACTCATTGGGGACTGTTTATTTGAGGCAGCTAATGTACAAAGACAATGGCTTTCTAAACCATACAAAAGCAACATGAGTGGAGATTCTTTGGGCATTGCTCACTGCTTTGGATGCTCAAATAGTTTGCCGTTGCTTTTATGTATGTGACACTGACTGGATTATGCTACACTGCTAGAAACCACTGACTGTGAACACCCATAAATCTAGAAGCTATAATGGCAGAGAACAGAAAACTGCCGCCAAAAATATTTTCCTCACAACCACCTATTAGTGACATGACAGAACTACCAAAGCAGTAATTCTCTACACACAAAAAACCTATTCAAACAACGGTGACATGCCACAAAATGACCTCAGATGTAAAAATGAATCCGTTTTATTAATTGATTTAACATGATAGCGTTACAGTACAAAATCTGTATCGCGGTAATTGTACAGCCACAGTAGTTTAAAAGAAGCAGTCACAAACATACTTTTTGGAAAAATCAAATGATATTATTTCATGAAGTTCAGTTACGTCACAATTTGACACTGTCTGCGGTCTTCTAGCAAATGCAGATAAACAACACCGTTCTAAAACATGGCCTGTCTCACGCACTGTGGAAATGACGCAATATGGCCGTTGTCATGACAACCCGTGCATGCTATTTACGTATGATAATGAACTTTCAAGCATGCGAGACAGCATTAGCTCAACTATCAGCATTGGCTGGGCTATTGGTTTTATCTGGTTTGAGGGAGAATCTGAGAAACCTGTTTGAAAACAAGTCTATTCATTATAATATAAGCAATTATACAGCGCTGCATAGTCATGCTAGCGGAGCAAAAATGATAAAACAAGCTGAACTGGAATCAGTGACTGAAAGCTTGCTGCAGTGGAGACCTGTCTGAAGCTGTCAAAGTCAGGCAGAGGTCAGTCTCTGTCAGTCAGCATCTACATCGTCATCTTCTCAACTGTCTCAGAAGAACTACAAAAGCAGACACCAAGCCGGTAGCCACCTACCATCTCACCTTCCAGATCACTCTACCAGAACCCCACGAGGAAGCTAAAGGTCTCTGCCCCTGATCATAATCCGTGTAACAAATATGAAATGACCCCAACTAGTGGTGGAAAAAGAACGGGGAATATTGTGATTAAAGCTCTCAAATAGTGATCAGGGAATTTCATGAGAAGATGTAGAACTTTCATGGAAGGGATCTGACAGTTCATGTTCATCTCTTACAGCTGGAAATGCTTGTCCAGAGTCTTAATAAATTCAATAGCTCATCTCAATCCAGCCCTGAAGGCATACTAGCCTTTGCAAGAAATGTACAAATACTTTGTTTCTCTCACTTAAGTTTAGAGGTGTCTATAATATAAAATAACATAACATAATACAAAATGTAACAACACCATTCAATCAACGGTATCGACTCAATCAACTTAATTCGGTACCCGAATGTCGTTATGACCGTTAACTATAAAAAACAAAGACATAAAAAATCCGCAACATTGTTTGTTATATTTGTAAACACATCTTGTGCCACAGAGACAAAGTTTAGGCTAAGTATACTTTCTTTGCATGATAACTACATTAGTTCTGTGCTATATGTAGCTCAAAGCACCATGTGTTTAAACAAATACAAAGAAAAAACAATTACTTTGTAAACCGTTTTATTAAACATGTTTTAAAAGTCGCATTCTCCTCTAAACGTAACATCATTACACAAAAGGTTTCGGTTATAGCTTGGCTCGTCTCAACAGGCAGAACCCTGTAGCAATGATAATTAGAATGTTTCTTGAATTGTTTTTGTTCCTCTATAAACACAATTTTAGAAACGTAAACCCTCCGTGGTGTGCGTAAAAATCACAGGCGAGGTTTCGAGTTTTCCCCCATCCCAGACATGAAGCCCCAACAGGGATTTCATTCTTAATCTGGTTTATCGCAGGAAACCGAGCCCGTAGCGACTACCGATCCAAACCCTGTTTGTTCAGGTACTTTAGGTTCGGCTACCGCTTGTAAACAATACACCCAAAATGAGTTCAAATGAAATTAGGATGCTGTTGTCTTTCTACACTTGGAACGTAAACGCTACGTTTTGAGCATCAAAAAAACATTCAAGCACATCAAGCACAAGCTTACAATTATTGGCTTGCAGGTATAAATGTGGTTTTCATTACGAAAAGGGTGAATCCGCCTGGTTGTGCAGCGTATTACCTCATAGCAAGTCAGGTTTCCTACAGCAGATGCCAAGTAGCTCATTCCGGACCACTCCCAGGAGAAAGACCAGCCCGGCCAGCGAATGATTAAAGCAATTTAAATAGAGCTGAACCCGTGATGTTAAGCAACGACAAGCGCTGCAGGAACTGAAAACAAAACCCTGTGAAAGGCCGTAAGCCTCAGTAGGTTTTGAGGTTATAGATTTCACCGGGAGCTGCCGCTTCAAACAGACCCTTCCGCTATAAATCAGATACGCTCGAAGTAAGACAAATAACTCTCGCTGCTCGTGATGCTACACAGAAACCGTCCAATTTAACATGAGATACTTCAAAGTGACTGAGGCATCGACTTGGACGGGCCCACTTGGGTAAAGGAAGCCCTGCTGAAGTCTGGGAAAACGGGCGGTGGGGGAAGTTGGACCGTCAGTGAACAGCTTCCACAGTGAAGCTATACAAATATTTAAAGATAAATGATCTTTGTTTAGTTTACGTTGTTTAGTGGCTTTCCAGATTAGCTAATGTCCAATTAGACACATTTAGGCAGTTTGCATTAACAAAAGCCTGTTTTAAAAAACACAATTATTATTGTTACATTTTTTAGTAATTACTACATTATTCCCTCAAATTCTAATTACGGTACATAAAATCATGCTGTCTGGAAATTAGCTCTTGTTGCTCTGTAACCGTTCTGCAGACCGTAACTTTTTGAAGTTAAAAATGAACAAAACTCAATTACAGGGCAAGTATATGACAGATCAGTGTTTAACACAATCTCCTTACCTTACTCTGATCCACAACCATAAGTTTATAATAATGACTTATAATTCAGCTGTCGGGTTTGATTTCTGGAAAATGTCAGTTTGGCTTCACTTAACTTCAAGTGTGTAAAATAACCTGCAATTTATGTTTCAAACAGAGATGGCGGTAGAGAGATAAAAGTTACTAACTGCAGCTTTCAGTCACGAAATTATCTTAATGGGTAAAAATAGGCCTAATTTTCTACTTTGACAGCTAGTACATTTGAACCTCTAGCTTTAAAGTGAACATTTAACTCAAGCATGCAAGATTATGTAACGAGATGATGTGGTTGCCAGGGCATTGCCAGGTGGTTACTCACTCCCAGTCCAGAGCCTCTAAGACGTTCTCAGCCCTAGATATGGCCCGAGTCTCCGTTCAAAACAGTCACTAGTTTAGCTTACTCTGTCTGCAGCACAGACAGGACGCTATGCGCCATTTAAAGTCCATGTGAACCGGAAGTACCAACACACTTCAATGTTGTGACATAATTTAGAGTTAAACAAAGGAATGGGGGTGTGGTTTGTTTCTTTCGCTGGGAATTGACTGGGACTGGATCTAGAAAAGCAGAAGTTTTAAAAGTTCACAGTAACGGACCGTTGGAGGGGAGTTGTTAACAGCTCTGGCTCCGCCCAAGCTGTTAGACTGACATCATCACAAAAGGTCTGCCGTTCCAGAGGTGAAGTACATTTTTTAGATTTTGATAAAAAAATATGAGAACACAAACATATAATGACATGCACGAATAAATCACTTATAATAAACATTACAATGTTCTACAAAAGAAAAAGAACAGTACATTTTGTTTTATACAATTTTTTATATATTGCATTTTTTATATATTTTGGTGAACTCAAATATGAATGACTAATTATAGTTGAATGCAACGACTGACACAACTTGCAACATGACGACTTAAAATAACAGCTCTGACAAGACAGGTCTGCGCAGTGTCAAAGTGTGTGAGAGGCATTGTAATTCAAGACAACTTTTAAGACAACCTAATTCCCTCCTTAAGCTCAATTCACTGCCTGACATCCCAGAATGCCGTTCTCCTTCCACTCTGAAAACAGCACTTTGTCGCCTCTTGACGACATCGACAGAAGACACAGTGGATGCAACTGGAAAACCAAAGAATTCAAGGTCGCCGGAATGTGGTAGGAAAGAAGCTTCTTAGTTCTCAAGCATGAGCATCGCTAGGCAACAGCCAATGGAAAATGTCCTCTCCGTCTTTTGATAGCGAAGTGGTCTTTCTTTTCCTGACAAAACCTGGTTTTTGGCTAATTGCCCTTTAAAACTGGGAGCAAGATGTGATTACGTTTCCTTCTAAGCTCGTGATTACCAGCGATCTCTGCCTTTTCTCATGTCAGGCCGTTACTGTGCAATTAAAGATACATTTTACCAGCAAACATTTAGGGGCAGGAGCCTGCCAATTCATCTTACTACAGACATGCAGTATTAATCACACAGACAATTAACACACCCGTGCACACACACGCATTCCCCAGATGCAGCGTGCAGGAAAGATATCTTTCCCAGACCCATTACGCTTGTGTGTCATTCAGAGCCTGAAATGAGATGCGAGCAGAAGAGACAGCAATGTCATTCCATCGCATTTTGCAAGCCATGCATGCATGCATGCATTAAAATCTATTTCTGCTGAAGATTTTCATCAAAAAATAAAAACACTGTTTGTGCATTTATGCAAGGGCTTGCTATATGCTTTTGATGCATCAGCAACAGTGACTTCCATTACTGTATTAGATGTTTAGCTAACATCACAAGCCCATAAAGAGACACCCTGAAGTTTAAGCAACATTTTGCTATGAGCATTGGCCTCTCTCTGATTCTCAGATTCCTTATAAGCATCGATTTATTGATCATGTAGTCACACACCAACTCAATCATGTCTTTAGTTCTAAGCCTTGTAAACTTAAGACACTGAATCGAAGCAGCACACTTCCTGTAGCGCGAACCATAAGCGTGAACACAAAAACTCTGGCTAAAATTGAACCCGAGATGTTCAAAGAGTTGTTAGAAGTGCCATCAGAGCTTTCAAATTCTCAAGCATCTGTGACAACCGTCAAAAGACACGTATTCTCTCTCACGACCCACATTTCCTTTCAGACCTAAAAATAAACCTCCATTAACTCCCCCATTCAGAAGAGGAGGAATCTAACTGCCTGACGTCCTACTGCGCAAACGAAACCGTCCGTGAGTTCAAGAGCACAAGAATCTTCCCGCAGTTTTGTTTACTTGAGATCAATGCTCTGTAACAAACACAAACGCATTTCTTTATCTGGCGGAGCCTCTGATTGGACGGGTTTCTGCTCAGTAGGGCATTCTGGATTTAGAACACAACAACGTTCTGGTTTTCACTGTGTGAATATTGGCAGGCTAATCCTGACGCAAGCATTTGTGCCGTGTAAAACAGCGGAGAACCTGGAAGAGATTCGCATAAACAAGCAGCTCTTAACTGAGGGAAAAATAAATAATAAAATGCATCTAACCACATAAAGATTATAGGGCATTTAGGATTGCAGAAAAATAAATGAATTTAACTATTAAAAAGGAAAGAGGAAAAACTTCTTGTAACTTTTGTTGTTAAACGTGTGTCAAATCAAACTCTAAGCCACTTTAGCGTGCATTCATCATCTGCCACTCGGTGAAAGCTAGCCGAATTAGTCAGACATCGGCTAGGACACTCTCTCCGGTCCTCATCCTTTAAAAACCCATGAACAAAAGCACACAAAGAAACTCACGACCAGTTTGGCATTGTGCTGGGTTGAAGTCCAATAAAAAAAATCGGCACCCTCAGGCTAAACCAGTCGATACAAACGGACATACACAACTTCTTCCACGCTAACTCTAATGCAAGCGCTAGAGACATTACTGAATGCGTGCATTATGGTGATGACAGAAAGGATAACTTGGAAGTAGGACAACGTGAACGTTGCTCCAAAAGCAATGACTCAACCTCCAAGTGTCTCCAGCGTAAGTCCTTGATGTTCCTCGCAATCACTCAAAGCAGAAGCTAAAGGAAGCCTCGCCGAACGCTGCTGTGTTTGATTTGTGTCTATTCTACTCTTTTTCTACCGAAATGACTAAGAAACCGTGTAAGCATCTGAGCGCAGATCGTCTTATTGTCCTCGCGAAAAGCTCATCACAGATCTGGGACACAATCAAAAAGGCGTGAGATCTGTTAGATGCCGAGAGACAGAAAACTGATGACAAATGGCAAGAGCGTTTTTAGCAGCTTGGAGATGTCCTCCATGGGGCCAATTAACAGCTGTCAGTGCCAACCTGATGGAGGCCACCTGCAGAGATCCAGTCTGAGGGCAAGAGATGAACATGGACACATTTATCTCTGGATAAAACAAGTGCAAATTCTGCCATCGTTTACTTACACCTGCCAAACCTTTCCTTTCTCCTGTAGTCCTCAAAATCCGTGCATGTTTAAACAAAGCACCACTGCATAGCTGAGCAGAGAGTAACCGAGGAAGAGTAAACAACGGCCGAATTATCCTTTTATTTTTCAAGCTTTAGTTTGTGTGAACAATCATATAGATTCAGAAGACTTTACGGCGCATTTTCCTGTCCTTTTCATCCTTATGAAACCTGACAGCCCTGATTATCTTCCTCTTTCAAGAGAGCAGCGCCTGTTGAATTCCATGGAAGAAAGAAAATCCGAGTTTGGAAAGACGTGAGAGCAAATGATGATGGAAATCTTGGAAGTTTTTGGGGTGAACTATTTCTAAACGAATCTTTAAATAACTCAAGAGTTATATCAAAGGGAAACAGCAAATACCCATTCGGCATCATCCATAAAAACAGGAAACTAGCCTAGCAATAAGAGGAAGTTGTGTGCTAATCACACCAATCATATTCTAAAGCGTATTTTAACTTAACACCAGATTCTAATCCTCCTACTGCCCAGATCTTTGTAACTAACCCGATGGGCACTGCACATCTGGCAGATTTGGTGATCCCAGATTTGGACAGCTCATGTGCCCCAGTTTGCTTACATGAGGTTGGCAAAGCCATCGCTGGCTAGCAAAGCCGCCATTGGATTCCTGAACCGAACGTAAACTTGTGCTGATACGATCAGTGTGAAGAACGAACTGTGGACGAGAACCCTTCGAGAAATACAAGCCTGTCTGAGAGCGAGCCAAAACCAACACCGTTTGTTGACTTTGCATAAATACATTACAAGATTTGAGCAAATATTTGAAGGTCTATAAAAGGAAAGAAAAAGGGAATATTTGTTGGATGAATTTAAGCTTTGATTTCCATTTTACTGAGTCTTAACAGTAGCCTGCACACATGCTGTGCTTATTTCAGGCGTAACAAAAGAACTATGTGGTTCACGGTTTGATGCAATACAGTCATGTTACAATCCAAAGCATTTGCTATACAGCTATAATATATGTACATGTTTGCTGATATTACACACACAGAAACACTTATATATATATATATATACACGTTGGGTTTTCATGCTTTAATGGGGACATTCCATAGATGTAATGTTAAAATTAACTGGTATTACTATACTTATAGTATTTAAGTATACTATACACACACAGGCACACAGGCACACACGCACACGCACGTGCACACACACTGATTGGACCCCTAAACAGCCCAAGACGATAAAGCATGTGACACAGAATTATTAAAGACAACAGCAGTGTTTGGAACCGCCCAGTGCTAAATAATGCTCGAATCTTCGGCAGAGAGCGTCTGTTCCAGCACGTACCCGCTCGTACCAATAACCAGATTGTTTGTGACAGGTTGGTACACAGAGGGCAGAATATCTTCCGCTCCAGAGAGAAAGTCTCTTCTTTGTTTATCTGAGCCAACCCAACAGAGGCTTATATCTCATCAGCGAGCGCTAATGGTGTGCACAGAATGAAGAGACCACACAGCTCTCCACAAAACACAAAAGCTGCTCGGCCGGGTCACGTCCCATAGTCCCCTGCAGGAACAGAGGCTACGCAGGGCCCACTAGATGGTAAACCCCAAAAAAAACTTTGCTTTATTTTTTAAGTGCACTATAGCATCCTCTTTAGATGCGAGCAACAGGGGTCTTTTGTGTTTCAAATGGATCGGGCTATTTACTGACACAGCCCCCCCCCTCCAATCCACAGGGCTCTGTTAATCCTATTACAATGAAGGCAGGCCGGCACAGGACAGGAATATGGTATTAGATCCATGTAGGAACATTAGCCCTAAATCACAGCCCTTGACTGGAATGAAATGGAAGAAAATGATTTGAGACCTGTGTGTGATGATCAAGCTGTAATGTTACACCGAATTTTCGCTCGGTGGCTTCTGTCCAAAGCTCCCCTGAAGCATGAACACAAAACTGCAGAGCTGAAATCCATCCTTCTGTCGCTGCAGCCAAGTTTTGTTGTAGTTTTGTCTCTTATGAGCTCCTCGTCTGCTCTAATATCAAACCCGAGGGTGTTTGTAGGCCGAAGTTGAGAAGCAATTCGATAAGGTAAGCGAGGTTAAAAAGTAAGCCCAGCTAATTGTAATTATTAGTGGTAAATGCGATTAACGGAATAATTGACCCCTCCTCCCTAAGCCCTTAATAAAGGTTACCAACCAATCGTATTTTAACAAGCTGCTGCCATACGCCCAATTATTAGATCAGCTTTTGCTCTTTTAATGCAAGTCTAGGGAAGCTTCCAGTAGTTTCAAAAGTTTCAAATTGTTTCAAAAGATTTATATAAAACAATATTTGAACATTAAACCATTACCAAAAACTACATTATTGTTATTTAAATTTGTGTTAAAGTTATTGTTAACGTCGCTATCACAGATCTATGCATAAATTAATTGACAGCACTTACAAAAATTAACTGTGGTTTTATGATAGTAAAAGTGTAGTAACTATGGTTTTGGTGGATTGATTACCATTCAAATAACTACAGGTTTACTACCAACATCACAGTTAAATTATGGTTACTGTAGCAAAACCAGTAGCAAACCTTTCTAGTCATTTCTAGTCAGTAACCATTGTTTTCTTATTTTATTTGTAGTTAAATCATAGTTATTATTTTTGTAAGTGACAGTCAAACAGTAAAATACCATACAGAGTGTGTTATGCAAATGTTAAGAACAGTTCTGTTCATTAACTTAAACTAATGTTATCAGTTTTAATCACTATTAAAAGTGGAAGGAAGCCGAGACGCACAAATCTAGACAGATAATCTGTTGGTTTTAATTAAATGACAGCCGAGAGGACGCCGCACACTTGCAGAGGCAGCCGCGCAACCCTACTGCGCGTCCAATAAAGTTAATCTCCGCTGCTGCCTGCCACTGCGCGGTAAACCTGCTGTACATATGGCCTTCCTTCTTCAGCCCTGATTACAGCCTGTCCAGGCCTGTCTGATTTAGAGGACCAGGCAGGCCATCAACCGCAAACAGCAGCCCATTTTCGAGCCCCACGGGCAGCCGCGGGTCAGACCGAACTGGCCTGTAGTTCATTTCGCCCCACGCATCACAAATGACAGTCATCTGCCCCAGCAATCACAGAGAGAAAAGTACTCCCTCAGAGAGCCAATAGGACGGGATGAGGGCCATCCAATCACTGGCTGTCCTGACAGCGCTGTGCTCCAGTAATCAAGCTGCGGGCAGTCGGGGGAAAACACCCCCTCTGCTTACAGGGAAGATAGAGCAGAGAGGGAAAAAACCTCGGCTTGCTCCCAATCTCGAGATTTTAGTCTAGACGCCATCTGGACAATGGACAGGACTATCAAAAGACACCTGCATGATTTAAGCATTTTTAGCTGTGGTTAAAATAAAAATAATAGACCTAAAAAACTGTAGCTATTATGTAAAATAAGCTTACATAATAAGTGCATGTTTTCTGAAGATCTCCTAACAATCCATCTACACTGGTCTATAAAGAAGTCCGGCATTTTTTATACATACAACTTCCTTCTCCTACCAGCGCTGTTTTTTAGGCCAGGTAACTTTTCTCCACAGGTTCCTCTACAAGAAATACAGAATGCTACTGTATTATATGGGTTTAAGCTCTGTGGCGCTGCAGGACTGCAATAATTGAAGATACTGTTGCTCTGAGGTCACAGCATTGGGAAAGTTTATCCTGCGAGGTCACGGCCAAAGTAACTGTGAGCCAGATTACTCTGTAGGAGACACCAAAAACACACCCACGCCAACTACAGTAGAGCGGGTTCTGTTTAATAGTGTTTGTGGTTTGTCAGATGGCCGCTGACCCAAAACTCAGAGGTTAGAACCCATCACAGAGAGATTACTGTCTTTTCTGAGAACAAAGCCATCGATATATACCGTAACAACAGTTCACTGCTATCCAGTCGACTGCTGTCCGTTCCGATCATCAAACCCTCTTCTAAAATGTTGTGCTACATGGCTGGAGAAATACATAACCTGTCTGTGAAAAAGTGGCGAAAAAAGTACAATGTGTTGCAAGAACCGCAATCAGGCCTTGGAGCGAAAACATACTCCAAAAACACAGACTTACACCCATCAGCGAGTTTAGAGGTGGAGTTCAAAATGATCAAAATTCTGCAGGGAAAACGGACATTAAAACTACATTTTCAACAGCGCTCACGCAGCCGGTGTGTGTACGTCTGATGTGAATCATGCATTTCGACTTAACCCATGTAATGCTGCAGCGCCTAATAAAGCCACCAGCCAAACGGTTACAAGTGACTCACCAAAGCCGGTTCTTACCGGCGTGTGACGTGCTCATTTTTGGCTCCGATGGTGCCGCAAAGACGAACGAGGGCCATGCGGTAATGAACTTCATGCAAAACTATTTATAACGCTGTGAAAGTGACTGTGCTATAAAAACAGCTGTTTCACAGACAGGCAAATGGTACAGGTGACTGTTTTATTTTATGACATCTCGACTCAAACCCAAAGATGAGGCAATACACATCCCTCATTTTAGATGTGCCAAAATACTCCCTGAAGTTATATGACTTAACCCACAGCTTGAAGTGTCTTAAATTCGCAGGCCACTGGCACGCACCCAGTGCGGCTCTCCACTGTCTGCATATAAAACCTGATGAGGCTCATTTTTTAATCTTACCCCAAAACCTCAAACAAAAGCTCCAAGTATAGAAGCCATAGAAGTTACGGCTGACTCATATGTTGCGAGCGATCATTTACAAGACTTGCAAGGAAACACATTGCAACCATTAACACAATGCAGAAATCGCAATGAATGCGGAGGCAGGGTCTCTATAGAGTTTGACTGAAGTACAGACAGACGCATAACACAGTAGACCACAATATGCCAATGATCACACAAGAGCTCTTTGAATCAATGTCACAACTACAGTCATCTGGAATACTGATGTCTACATCACTGTACCATGGACCATTCTCACCAGAATTCAAACAAACGTACAGGAAAAACACCCACAATGCTTTGCAAACATGACCATCTGGACAGAGCTATTGGAGGATTACGAGGGGGCCTCGGAGGGGCGGTTGCGAACAGAGTGTCTCTCTCTCTCTTGTTTTTGTCTGGGATAATTACAGGGTTCTGCTGGGATGGACTGATTGCGGGGAGAGATGCTCCCAGGCTAGGTTGCCGCCCTTGGTTCTCGACATCACCGCAGATCCAAAGTGTGTGGTCGGTTCCGCAGGGTGGACACTCCAGAAGCGCTCAGGGAGAACAGAGCCAGACAGCACCACAAAACCCGAACCATCAGCGCAGGCTATTTAAAGCACACTAACTCATCTCTGCAGCCTCAGCTAAACAGGCTTGGAAACTAAACTACCAGCAGAACCACTCGGAAAATTGTCTAATGGAGAAGGTTACGATGTTTGTGATTATTAAAAAAACAGATACAGAGAACGACTTCTTTTGTGAAGCATTTGAAGACAACATGAAATCAATATTTGCTGTTTAATAGAAGGCAACACGAGACGTTCACAAGCTATCCTACAGGGGCCACGTGACGAACTGACAAGTGTAACTGAATATTCAACGTATGGTGGGATCTTTTATTTTAAATCTGGATCACTTTATGTTTTGAGGTATTTTATCCACTAGGAATTGGATGGATCATTGGTTGAGTAGAGCCAATTTAAGATTACACGAGACATTTCTTCAGAATAACATGCGCCGATGAAAGCCATGACAAAAAGAACTGAAATGGATTTGTAAACAGGGCCAACTCTGACTCCATGATGGTGCAGTTTATTATACCAAAGAGAAAGTCTGTGCTGGTGGGGAAGAATATTATTAACCTATAATATAAAAAAAAAATACAATATTGATTTAAAGCCTTATGAATAAAACCAATCCCACTTCACGTCTGGCCAAAGAAATTGCCTTTCATTCCCACATAAACTGTATTTCATCTTAAACTGTATTTTATCTTAAAGCACTTTTAAAGATTCTACTCAAAACTCACACAATGCGACTTGACATTAACTTAAAGGGGAAAGAAAGAAATTGCATTTTAGGGACCTAATTATTCTGAGTGACGTAATCAAGGCTGCAAGGGTGGGAAAATATTAACCAATCATATCACAGCCTACACTTTTCACAGGCCAATCAAATCCCGAAGTATTTAAAAAACATCACATGCTACATTATTTCCCACAGAACTCTCTTTCTCATCTGTAAATGCAGTACTTAAAATACATGCATTGCCAATAATTTGTCATGCTTTTTTGAAGCACTGTTAAAGGAACTCATCTGATTCCACTTGACATCGGAAAGAAACGAGAAAAATGTGCCATTTTAGGAACCTATTTATCCAATTCAAACACTCTCGCTCTCCTCTCCAAAACCACAAAGCTCAAGTAAATACAGACTGCATGAACTTAGAAAGGCAATGAGTTTGCCCTCCACTGCAGGTGAATGATACAGCTTCCTCACGTGAGCTCATCTATCAGACTTCTAGACACGTTCACAGCAGGCCAAGGAGATGAGGCCGTAACTCTTGTCTGGCATCGCTCTGCTCATTTTTCCCAGCTCTGGGTGTGGAGATGATAGCATTAGAGGTATAAGGTCTACAGGTTACAGCCTCCACTCTGCGGCGCAGGTGTCAGGGTCGGCTGTGATTCGGAGACCCGGAGCAGATACGGAGAGCTCTCTGGGGAGGTCTGGGACAAACAGCTCTAGAGCCGAGCTTACAGAGCGCCTAACAGAGTTATGTCATGTCAAAGCAATGTACACAGTAGACTGAAAATAGAGTGAAAAGCAGATGAAATTTAAAATCAGAAGAGTGTGGAAAAATGCCCAGAATTTCACAACAGATATACACAGAAAGGGGTAGAATTATTTTTTTTAAATCTCACAGTACCGGAAAAATTTGCACGGGCCAACGATCAATCAATATTTTCAGTTGCATTCACAAAAATATTTAAAAGAGACTGACCACCATTCAGATCCAGTCTGCAATACAAATTCTCAACGCACCCTCGACTAATTCCACACGAGCAAAAATCAAAACTCAGAACTGAGCAAAGCATCGCAACCCCATGTACGTAAAACTGAAATAAACAAGCAAACGTTAGCCAATTTATGACCGTTTAAGAACTACACAAGAAACATAAAGAACTGGAAGGGTAACAAAAAGACTCAGACATCAGAGACTGGGGTCCTGCTGATTACCATCCCTAAATACTTTTATACATTTCCCTTTAGATTTATTAACTCCATTTTTTGCGCAGATGGTTTTAACAGTGCGCTGTATATTCACTACATCACAGTACAAAGAGTTTCAGATGCCACAGCGTAAGCAACTTATTTAAATCAGCAGAAATGTTCCTTCTCTGGCAATTGCGCTATAATTCTTAGTACAATAACTCCTCTTATAAACTTCTTCCAACACAAAACAGCCACGAGTTGTCTGAAAAAGGAACCACATGTCATGCTTGAAAAGTGACTGGGCGATCCAGACATATAATGTAATGGGGATGTATAATTCTTAGTGCCTTTGCCATCAAAATTGAACATTCTTTATTTTTGGGGGGGAATCTTCTTAGCCAGCGTTTGAAGCAAATGTTTTGTGCATTACTCTGCTCGCAATATATATGCAGAACCACTTTGCGAAGTGCTCCGTTTCCTGTCTCCACATTAAAAATCACAACCTCCATGCCTCAGCCCTCCAAAATCAAATGCCAACCTCCCGTTTTTAATAAAGCTGTTATACGACCAGGGATATCTGATAGTGTTCTCTTAAAAGTAACCAACCTTGGCCCTCGCAAGCCTGTGGTTCACTAACACAGGTCAGTTCAGTGATTTAAGAGACAGTTCTCACTTGCTCATATGATATCAGGATTTTTAAAAAAAGCTTTTCATCGTCCACCTTGTCACATCTGCTCTTTCTCCGCGCAAATTAAACGATAACTAGCGCAGGGCGTGTTACACTGTGCAGGGCCGGCCTGACACTTGTTCTTAACTCCGTTTCTGCACACCGTTCTACCTCTGTGAATGCTGGGAGACAAAATGTCACCTTTGCTTTAAATGATGTCAGTAATTCAAAAAACAGCTCAGCTGCAGCTCATACAAAACACCAATGCAACACACGTGTAGGGCTGTATTCATAGACCAGCACATTAAATTAGCCTTCTTCATACGTGTAACTGATTACACTGATACATTTCATGTCACAACATTGTCACAACTACATTTTGGTGTCAATGTTTGTAAATCAGAAAATATTTATTGCAAAGTGACTGTTTTTTTTTTTAAGTCCAGCTCCAAGAACATATACAGGATTCCCACACCGATGAATTTTCCTTAATTGTCTAGTCAGTGTTGATTACTGGAAAATAATAATTTTAAAATGGTTATTACGACCGCACACAAATTTAAAATAAATTCACAGCCAATCCAAAATTATGAAGCTCAGTTTGGATACAAATGTTAAGGTTAATAATAATATTCACTATAATAAAACATGTCCATGCTTCTTCCATCATTTTGGGGGTTTATTCAGCAATCACTGACTTGACTGATCATAATTTTTAAATGGTCTAATATGTCCATGTTTTCCACGACCGTAGGAACCCTGCATATGGCCCACATACGTATTGTGCTTCCTCTCATATCTATGCTACGATGAGCATAAGAGAAATACGCATATTTTGACAGCCTGAGAAAAAGAGCGCAATCCTAACAATGGCAAGACAATGTGCGAGTCCACCGTCATTTCTGATGAGACTTATTCTAAAGGGTTAAAAAGATTGGCGTGCTTGTTACTGCATATACGAATCAAAAGGACGCGTAATGAATTAAGCCAGGCAGTGGAAATTCAGCACTAACCCCAGAGACACGTTCACTTCACGACTGGCCAAATCTGCCGCGATCATCGCTCGGGCTCTCTCTGGATTATTGCTTTTCAACTGCGCGTGACGTCGTGCTGCTCCACGTTTCTTTAATGTTTATCACAACGTGCCCCAAAACCACTCCGGCAAATAAATGTGTCATCCCCGTAGGACGGAAGGGTAGAGTGGTTACGAAAAGCTACTGTTCTCTCTCACTATACGCGAGATGATCGACATAAAACAAGTGGCCGGAATAAGTGATCATTTCGCAACTCTCATCTAAAACGACCACGTGAGTCTAGTCTTATTAAATGAGCAGGTTGTAAAACATAAACACAGCAAAATTCCCTCGGGCTGTGTTGGTACTCCCCTGGTAAAAATTAACCCGCTGACTGGAATATTCTTAGTTATCCTCACTTGCCCCGCTTATCACAAATAGAAAGCACGTGATATTCGTCCTTGACTTGCACAAGTGCCACGCAAAATAAACAGCAACACGTCTGAAACTACAGGCAAGCGCTTAATGTCTCAAAGTTACTGGCGCTACTGGTTCCGTTCGTGTTTGTTGACAGATGTCACACTCACGCCGCCATTCTCCGCGCCGTCGCAACAATGTATCCGAATAAAAGAGAACAAAAGCGGCCGCCGCGGCATTCCGCCGCGTTCGCCGGTTGCTATGAAACAACAGAGATGATTGCGATCAACGCGCACGTATCCGATTCATTCATTCATTCCCGTACCTGTCATCGTAGCAGAAATCGGCGTCCAGTGTGTTGACGTACAGGACCAGTGCCACGACGCTGCACACAAACTCTGCGATCATCTCTCGGAAAAAAAAGAAACTAAAAAAAGAAACGAAAGAATACAAGTGTGATATTAAAGCCGTTCTTTGATTTCTCTCTTCGCCGTTGTCGAGATGCTTCTGCCAAAACAGAATTTGCGAGTCCCCATCCCTGCGTGGAGTTGAAATAAATTATCCACACATCTTCCACCTAACCCATGTTACTGGCGAAGAGAATCGCGCCGATCCGGTAGGGCAGAATGGATGGTGCATATACAGTACTTACAGTACGGTCGACCGTATTTGGACGTCCCTACACTGAGAGTGTTGAGATGATGCATAGCGGACACCGAATAAACGTCGTGATTGAGCCGCGTGTGGTTAAAGGCTTCAACGCGCATGCGCCAAACCCCTCCTCCTAGGCGAACACACGCACGTAAACACACACAGAGTGAATTAAAGAGGGACGCCTCGTGTTCAACGTGGTAACAGAGAGCCCTGAAAATGAAAGCTGCGCGATGGATGTCAACTTTTGACTTCCACAATGATTTATGTGTAAAATGCGAATGATTCGCATGTCAAGTTTGCAATGGGATTTGAAGTCATCTTTAATCATCTGACTGCCTTCTATTGAGATGAGACTGCAGCGATACAAGTCATACAGTAGTCATCCGTCTAATTTCATTTCATTTAATAATATGAAATATGCAAATCCAAAATTGCCGCTGTGCTTTTTGACTTTTGAAAAATTACCAAAAGGTTATAGTTAAATTACTGCAGATGCCACTTTATTTAATATTTTAACATTATAGCATTCATTCCTTCTTAAATGTGATCGAAGTCCACATATTGTTTCTAGGAAACTGTATGTACAACACAACATACAATTTTTAATGCAGCGAGTGTGCGTATATTCCCCTAACCAAGCAAAACAACGTTTCCCTCTTAGATTCTGAAAAATAATGAGACATTTCAAGTCTAATATTCGTCTCCTGAAAACTTCTCATTCATGACATAAGAACGCAATAACACGTCCTTGTGGTATAATAATTAGCCGTGACTCATATTTAATTTGCTGTGGTGTTAAATGCAATTAACGAATCGGATCAAAGACAGCAGCGTGGATTCAATATGTGCTAAAAACGCATCCTTGACAAGCGAGTTAGATATTCAAGAGGGAGTCATACTGTAATTACACAGTTCATTATTCCAGACATCTGGTGATAGCGGAGGATCAGAAAATGAAACTTTTATTTGACATTTTCACAAATTAGAACTAAGAAAAAGTGTCCAGCTGAAGAATTCACACTGTAGTTAATTACTTCATAACGGCAGCCTGTAATTCACATTCAACCCTTATGATTACTTAACAATCCTAAACTGTAGTCATGCGTGCGTGTCTGTCAAGTCTGTACATCAACGCAACGCTGCGTGAGACGGTGAATTTCACAACATCCAGCAGGGGGCCTACCCGCAAGCAAGAGCTGTGCAAATTGCAAATAGACAATGTTTTTTCCTGAATGTTATACAGTCAAATCTATCTTGGTACACAAATTCTTCGTTTAACAGCGCTGGGGTTTCTTCAAGCAGCGGGAAGAATCTGGACATCTTTGAAGATGAGGAGAGAGACTAATGAAGGGAAAGAGCGTGCGGGGGTGAGAAAGAATCAATCTTGCAGTTGCTAAGGACAAAAAGAACGCTCTATGCTTCAGTGAATATCGATGTTATTCAAGTTCAATAGTAAGACCCAGGCTACTTAGACAGGCGACAATGTGGCCATTCACAGAAAATAAGGACAGTGTGATGTAACCTATTATGGAACCGAAGGAATCACAACTGGCCCTTTGCGTCTGTCTCACTGTAGCTCGTCTGTTTACTGGACGCCCGGCAGTGAAGCGCACCGAAATTGTCTTGAATTCATGGGTGTGCCACCAGAAAGCCGTTTCTTTATTCTGAGACTGTAATTACTGTGTGTATTTTGCTCTCTCCTGACTGCACGGCTTAATTTGAGATAATTCCACGTACGCAGCCCTAAAAATGTGCACGTGGAATCATAAACGTGTTTTTTTTGCATTTCTAATGGCATATTTCTGCGTTTTACCACTTTACGCAAAATAAAAAGTGTTTATGTTTAAAGTCCAGTTTTTTTGAGAAAAAAATGTACTACTGTAACAGAGCTAAAAGCTACGTTTTCCTTGCCTTTTCATTTCTATGTTTATTGAATATATACAGCAAACCTCAGAATTTCTGTCTCTTGGATGAATCCACAGACACAGAGGCATGAAGTTAAACTACACGTTAAAAATATTAACTTATTAATATAAAAAAAACAAATCCCACTTTTTGAAGATATAAAATGTTTGCATACAAGGTCATAATAGCACATACTGTATCTATATAGATTAACATACTACATACGATGTAAGTTTAATGTAGGTTTCGTGTGGTGCACTGAAACAGCATTACTCAGAGTAAAATATCAAATTCCTGTAAATGAAATCTCTCCTGTACACGGGTCGTCATTTGTCACTGTCAGATTTGTATGATTTTCTAATAATATGTTCCCTGTGTGGGAAGCGCCTCCATTTCTCTGAAGAGAGCATATTCGGCTATTTGCATATGGCTTTCAACTGCCTAAAGTTATTTACATTTAATAACCAGCCCTTTTTAACACATTATATGCTTCATAAATATGTTCTGAAGACTTCAGAGGGTCATTCGTCTGAGGTTTAACCATATATTTTAACATCAACCGCTGCAACATCTCTGAATAATCACAATATTATTATTTCCAGCCGTACGCTTGTCTACATGCAAATGGTCGGGCGTCCTTTCAGCCAGCTCTTCAATCTTGCACTTCCTGCTTTGGAATGCAGTGTAACGTGCTGAATACTGCATTAGACCCTCAATCGACAGGATCCCAGCGAACAGAGAACGTTTTGGAACATTGCTAAGGTTCTTTAAAAGTTCTCTCAAATCTATCAAAAACTTTCTTAAAGTAATGTTACATATCATATATCAAAAATGTTATTTTTAAGTTGTTAGTGGAATGTTTTAAAAAGGTTTTAGATTAAAAATTCTGGAATAACGCTTTTAAAACCAAGCTAAAAAATGGATGTTTTGAACATGTTTTGAGGTTGTTGTTTTTTGCTTCTAGAACATTCCAAATAACATTTGTAATGTTTTCGTACTTAATTGAAACATTAGGGAAATGTTCTTACAACCTGAAATTGTTAGCTGGGAAGGGAATGTGTGACTGGGAAGATTTTGAGGGAGTTTATCCAGAGAAGCACAAGCACAGTTGCAATTAGACGATTAAAATTGAGTTTTCTAACAGGAAGTGCCTTCATACCTTTTGCAAAGTGTGATTGTATTTAAGAGGATGATGGATTACAGTGTTCCTGTAACTGGCAGAGCATTGTGTTAGCAGCACAAAGGTTGTGGGATTGATTCCTAGGAAACACACACTGATCAGATGTATAGCTTAAATGCACTGTAAGTTGCTTTGGATAAAGAGTAAATGGATTTAATATCACAGGGCCCATTTAAATGGGCCAGTAAATTGCTGTTTAGTCAGCCCAGCCCGGCTCCAGAGCAGAGCAGAGCAGGCATGAGAGAGGAGGGGTGGCCTAACTGTGAGTCACACCTGACAGTAAAACTGTATCATTATGCACCTAAAGGTAATGTTGAACTACTAAAGAAAGCCACGCCCAACTGCCCCGCCTACCAAGAGAGGAGCACGTATGGCCACCCCCACATCTGGACCAAACCCATTCTGCACTCCCTTGCCTTCACTTAATCCCTCCTCACCACGAGGACACCACGTCCTCACTTATACACAACCTTTCCCAGACACCTAAATTACCTTATGAACATTTATTTATGTTAAAATAAACACCTCCCTAAACCTGACGTCACGCCCACTGTAACTGTCTTTGTTTACCTGCAACAGGTGTGTTAGACTCACAGTTGATTGGACAACAGAAAAATGGGTTTCATTATATAGTTATTTATGTAATCGTTATATATATTCGGTTCAATTCAAGTTTATGTACACAGCGCTTTTTTACAATGTTACATTGTTTCAAAGCAGCTGTACATATGATGAAAGGAAAAACATAGAAAACAGGAAAAGTATGAAATATGTACAATACATTAAATGCATAGTATTATTGCAACTTTTATTGTTTATTATAAGATGTATATTAATAAAATATACCTATATATAGGTAATATATAATATACCTATATATATGTTTTTCTTTAAACCTGCTTTAGGGTCAACCCAATGAATCAACCCAAGGTTGACTTTGACAAATCTCTCTCTCTC
>JAZGTJ010002627.1:0-40933 GCA_036877575.1 Botia almorhae
ACTCCTCTTCTCCATCTACATGGCGTCTCTAGGATCTGTCATTTAGAAACATGGCTTTTCCTATCACTGCTATGCTGATGACACCCAGCTCTACCTCTCTTTCTACCCTCATGATCTCATGGTACTGACTCGCATCTCAGCCTGCCTGACGGACATATCGTGTTGGATAAAGGACCATCACCTTCAACTCAACATTGGCAAAACAGAAATGCTTATGGTTCCACTCAACCCATCTCTTCCTCACAACTTCTCACTTCAGAATGATGGATCAACCATCTCTCCATCCAAGACGGTCAAAAGCCTTGGAGTGACGATCGACGATCAACTGAGCTTCTCGGACCACATCTCCAAAACCGCTCGTTCCTGCAGATTCGGCCTCTACAATTCCTATCACGCAGCACAACTTCTCGTTCAGGCTCTGGTTCTCTCCAGACTGGACGACTGCAATGCTCTCCTCGCAGGGCTACCGGCTTGTTCTATCAAGCCCCTGCAGTTGCTTCAGAATGCAGCAGCTAGAGTGGTCTATAACGAGCCTAAAAGAGCACACGTCACGCCACTGTTCATCCAGTTGCACTGGCTGCCAATAGCTGCTCGCATCAGATTCAAGGCTCTGATGTTTGACTTCAAGGTGACTACTGGATCCGCACCTCCCTACCCGCTCTCACTTCTTCGCACTTACGTGCCCACCAGAAATTTGCGTTCAGCTAACGAACGTCGCCTTGTGGTTCCATCCCAACGAGGGAAGAAATCACTTTCCCGGACTCTCTCTTTCACTCTGCCCGGTTGGTGGAATGAACTCCATATCTCCATCAGAATGGCTGAGTCATTAGCCATTTTCAAGAAAGAACTAAAAACTCATCTTTTTCATCTTTACATCCTTGACTAATTTACTAACACACCCCCACTTCTACTTCTTTAAAAAAAAAAAATATATATCCTTCTTATACTGTGTTGAAATACCTGAGACCTGTCTATATCTATGCACTTATTCACTGTTGCCTCTTATTGGAATTGAAGTTGCTTCCTTGTCCTCATTTGTAAGTCGCTTTGGATAAAAGCGTCAGCTAAATGACTAAATGTAAATGTTTGCTTTGATAACACATGCCTTCACATTTACATGGAGGTGGGACAACATGCAGGACATGCATTTTCAGACACTGCACACACACTCAAGACACTTAAAAGACAACACAGACCATAAACAGAGGAAAATGTTTACCATCTCTGTATTTGTAAAGTTGGCGGATATGGAATGTTAGTGTGTAGATACATATACTGTATAAATACATAAACATATACGTCTACGCATATAGACGACAGCCTACCCAGCTAACCCACCCAACACGTTTCCCAAACATGCCCATTAAGTAATAAAAATGGTAAAAAAATTATTTTTCAATGTTCCAGGAATGTTCAAAATGTCCAGTTCTTTAGACAATGTATTAACATTATCACTTGGTTATGAGAATGCAATTAAAACTTTAAAATTATAATTTAAAAAATTAAAAACATTCCACTAACTATTTACAAATAACTTTTGATTTATATGATATATAAAATATAAAAAATGTACTAGCATTACTGTTTTTGGATAACTATAAGAACTTTGAGAGAATGTTCACCAATGTTCTGCTATTCTGCGGTCAAATATTTCTTTATGATTGCTATCTGAAATGGTGAAAGTGACCTATTCGTCAGAATATGGTAACCCATACCTGAAATGTGACCTCTGCATTTAACCCATCACTGGTGAGGAGTGAACACACACTGCTTGGGGGTTAGGTGCCTTGCTGAAGGGCACTTCAGTTGCAACCCCCCAGTACTGGAATCAAACCAGCAACCTTCTGACTACAAATCCAACTCACTAACCAGTAGGCCACAACTGCCCCCCACAACTGCCCCTGTGTTCACCATTGTCCAAGGTAACCAGTTTGCTACACATCTGCGCTATGTCTCATCTCTCTTACCTTGTACATGTGTTCCTGTATCTCAATCGTTAGAGAATAGCAGCGTAAGAGTTATGGGTTCAAGTCCCAAGGAACACACAAACTAATAAAATGTATAGTTACAATAAGTCTATATAAGTAAACTATAAGTCACTTTGGATTAAAGCATCTGCCAAATGCATTGGTCTTATTGATCTCAAATAACTAACTAAAACTGACACTTATTGTCCATGACTTGTGTCATAAGTGAGATAGTTTCCAGTCAGACACCTTTATCGCAAAATAAACACCTTCAGGGTGATAAAAGACCCTGGTCACCTTGGTTGCTTTTGCAATAATGACTGACTGACCTTCACAATATTGCTTAAAATTTTACTATATTATTTTATTGCACTAAATGTGCAATAAAACTAAGGTGACATGGTAAACTTCCAATACACAGACAGCCTTCTATGATAGTGGTCCTTGGAACTGTAAGAAAAATGTTGTTACTCCATTTCTATGCTCATCTAACACTTACGTTTTGTGTATATATGTATTGCTTTAGCCAGTTGGCTGTATATCATAGGTCAGGCTATTTTGAAGCATCTAACTCTGTCCAGAGGTCAGGCACGAAACAAACAGAGAGGCCAGTCAACCCAGCAGAGGAAGAAATAATGCATGGTGACTAAAGGTAAGACTCTCATTAAATATTCACACATGAGGGGGAGGAGGGAAGGGCACTCGGATAGAGAGAGAATGCACACTCATAGTTCAGCCTGTTAAAGACTCACTGTACCTTCACTCGAACCCTTTTAATGATCACTTCACCCTCCAGATGCATGTGTAAAAAGAAAAAATTTGCCATACTTTGCCTTTTAAAAGCATTATAAGTTACACGAGCAACATGTAACAGGAAAATGAGCTATTAAAAAAGAACTACATAAACCATTTAGGCACACATATGGGTTGTGGACAAACCCCTGGGCTCGTACAAATGCCTAAACATCTTGCAGTAAGGAGAACATTTGTTCATACAATAAAAGCATTTGATACAGCCAATGCTTTGGAATGCCATTAAGTTCTTTAAGATCTTAAATGACAACAGTGCTAGGCATGTTCATAAAAACATTTCAGACAGACATTTACTCACCTCTGGCACTTTTGGTGGAGGTCTTCGGAGCACTTTGTCCTCAAATACTCGCTCTTTAATAAGGGCGCAAGAGACGTCCAGGGTGCCCAGCAGGGCATTGGGCTTGAAGCCCACGGGTTGAGCATCAGGTGACAGTAGCTCCAGAGTGTGATATGCTGGATTGAGATGGTACTGACTGCATAGATCCACCAACAGATCCATCAGAGCTTTTCTGAAGAAAGAAGAGGAGAAACAAGGGCAGAGAAAGATAGAGTTACTTGACAGTTAAGACTTGTATGAGAGAGAGAGAGAGAGAGAGAGAGAAAGGGAGAGAAGAGCCAGCTTAGGTTACAGGTGTTACGTAATGCACCAAACTACATAAATTCTAGTCATAAAGGTCTGGGCCCAGTAACCAGCTGTAAGTAACTAAACTGGCATCTACCAGAAACTGCTATTTATAATTTTACTATTTGTAGTTCTGTCACTTTTGTTATGACCAGGGAAAGTTTAATCAAACATCGAATCACTCATTCTTTGTATAAACCTTTTCACATAAAAGGTTTATGACATCTGTCAAACTCATGCCTATAGATGCCAATATATTCCCCTTATAAATGATGAGCAAACTAAAACCAAGATTGAATCAGTACAAAAATAACTAAAACAAATCAACATACATTAGTTTACATGATATTGTCACGGACACTGCTAAAGCAAGCAGTCATTTAGATAATGCTTTAATCCAAAGTGACTTGCATTACACTGACTATATTACAAGGAGGTGAAATTACCCTGAGGTTAAATACCCTGATAAAGGATACAACACCTCATAGATCACTCTTTACATGTATTAAGGGCTGTATAGTAGTGTTGTCACGATACTGGAATTTCTTACTTCGATACTATACCATTTTCGATACCACGGGGAAAAAACTGCCACTAGAGCTAACATGTACCTTTGTATTTTTATTAACTTTGTTATCAAAGTTTAATGAATACTATAACAAATGTATTGCTCATTGTTCATTAATGTTGATTTATACATTAACATGTATATGATGTACATATTTTAATTATGGATTCACATATATTCATTGATCAACGCACATAAACAGAGCGCTATAGTAAACACGGTTGCGCAAAGGTGCATCAAATACGAAAACAAACCTCACTGGAACTACATGAGGACACTCATCTGCAACAATACTGGGCCATCTTGGTTAATATTTCAGTAATGTTAAAATGAGAGCAGTTACCTCTCAAAACTATAAATTTGTGGTGTTAGCGCATATTGGCGTGCTTGTGTCTTTTGCCTTTCAGTGTTCATATGCCTCAAATCTAAAATAGTTGCAGACAGCACTTCTGATGTATTCTTTCTCAACCAACGCCGCTCGCGGCTCCGCACTCGCATCTTACTAATGCTATTTAACCGGCGAAAATGAGACGCGGCCACGTGTGCTGTGTGTCAACTCGCTGCTGGAGATTAGGGAGAGAATTGAAAGCGCCAAAGCTAGACTTCTATCAGTAGCTGCGTTTACACAGACACATTTTGTTTCTATCGGATTGACTCGCAGTGTTTACATGAATGCCGAATACATTAATCGGGTTGATGTGCGCGTTTACATGACACGCTTTGAACAGCGCTTTTCACATGCGCGCAGTACACGAATACGCGTTTCCCTCCATACCATACTAGCAGCCACTCTATTGCTACGCCATTGCTTCTTTATATGTTTTTTGCAATGCACAATTAACATTTACAACATTTACAAACACTGGGCAACATCGTGGTTTCATGAACCTTCCAGTTTTGCTGAAATATCTAACATCGTAGATGTACGTCATTGCACATGCGCAGAGCTTTCCAGATTAATGTGTTTAACGTGTCCTCTCGATCGGATTAGAAAAGGTTTAAACCACCACTTACAATCCGATTGACATTTTGATCAGATCTGGCCAATTCAGTCCGATTGATGTGTTTTTATGTTGTTTATGTAATTTATGTATTACATAACAATGTAAACATAACAATGTTTTTCTCACTTTTCATAGTAAACCAATTAATTTTTGCATGACCGGTAAAAAAAACTCTAAGTGACAAAGGCAAACCAAACTCGTATTACCACAAGCACACAAACTATGTACTATGTAACCAAAGCAAGCTACTGATAAAACAAGCCAAAATTCATAATCATAAGTTCATATGTCTTGCAACACAAAAGCATTAACCACATCAATTCATCTGCGAGGTTCACTGTACAACTGCACAACCATATTTGTGATAGAAACTTTCCTTCAACATTCCTTTAATGTACAACATAACAATAGTCATCAAAACCTTTGTAGCCATTTATAAAGCATGAGAAAACAATACTGCCATTTACTTACCAGATCAGATATGATATATTAAAGTTTTCGGTAGTCATTGCCATAATGTTGTTTTGCAAAGCAATCAAGTAAAGGACATAAGGTGTAACTTAACACCTTGTTTTTTTCTTGTTTACTGAAATTATTCATTTAAGGCTGCCTTGACATCTCAAAACCTTTGACACGTCAGAGTAATGTCCTCAAATGATGAAGATGAACAATATAGTACTGCTTTCCTCTTTAAACAGAGTACTGATTGCTGTTATCACCGCTGACTTAAGTGTCATGGTGCAGTGTACATCTACAGCTGCTTTAACCCTCGGAGTCCCAACTCTAACCATTCAGACCTCAAAACATCCTTGTAACCACATCAAAATGTTCGAACAATTATCCTGTTATGATTGATTGCTCACATCTCTTATCAGTACCTGGGTGGTAGTGGCTATACCTGTGCAAGCAACATTCATTAAGCATAATCACCTGCCATCCACATTGATGGTGGTCTGGTATCCTGTAGGCAAAGTGATATGGAGATCCACGCTGGATCTAAGCATGTTTTCCTTGCTTTCTCCTCCAGAGGATCCTCCTCCATCAGGTACAGCATTACGAAAGATCCTGCGGGGAGCAGGCTGAGGAGGGCGTGGTGGAGGGGGGGCCCTGGCCTTCATTCTCCTCCTACAGAGTAAAGCAGAGATAGCGTAAGAACACAGTTTGATGATCCAGTGAGAAACAGCATCAGCTGTTATGTTATAGTATGAAGGTTCATTATCTGCTGGTTAATCATAATCACACACACACACACACAGATCTTCCCAATTTAACAGAAACAAGCCATTTCATTGGCATGTACAACCAACCATAGCTCCCTTGCTATCAAGTGTTTATTTTGGGGTAGTGATACCAGAATAATACACTGGTTTAGTAGCAGACCATGCAAACAATGGTTCTATTGTTTCATTGTTTTATAAATCTACACAGAATTCCAGAATTCTCTATAAATTCTATATTTTCTGTAGATGTCCGCCCAAAGCCAATGCCCATGACTTTTTTGTGGAAAACATGCAACAGCTACATGCAATGTTCTACTAACGGTCTGGTGAGATGTTAAAAAAAGGTTTTGCTGATAGGATAATGAAATCTCATAATGTCCTGAAATGTCATCAGACATAACCATAAAACACACATATGCATCAATGATGCGTGATATGATCCAATAGTTTAACCACATACAATCATACAATTAATCACTGTCAGGTAAAGTGACTCATTTGTCAGATATTCTCACTGGGCGGTAAAGTGAAACTGTGGCATCATTAAGGCTGATGCTCTACTCATCACCCAATAACTACTGCACTTTACTGTGCTTTTATTGACAACCTTCAACCCTTTTCTTCTAATGTGAAACCTTTTATATGACATGGCATTCCGTTCTATTACTGCAAGCCAAAGGGAATGGAGAAAAGATTACAGCATAATGAACAAGCAAGTTTTTATTATAAGACATTCATCAGAGAAGTTTGATTATTGCGGTTTAGATTATTTTGTACTATATTTTAGAAAAAAAACGTGTTCTCTGTTAAAACGTTATGGATTTTATTTTTGTCATTTGTGGATTTCTGCCAAAAAAAATAATAATTAACCGCAACCTAACCTTTCCCTAAAGAAATAACACAGGCTATGTGTGCTATGTTGTGAAAAGTTATGGAAATACATATGCTGTGAGTCAATGTCACAATGTTAATGGCATTCCGGTGGCATCAGAAAAGGGCTCCTGCCAAAGAACAATATGTGAATGCCACAGCCTTTGCAATCAGTTTGACTATGTTTGTTTATGCAGCACAGCAATTACATAACAGTGGAATGGTTCAGGTTACAAAGCTCAACAATCAAAGTGATTATATGTAATGTCACACTGAAGTAATAAATTAGGCTACATTAGGCTTAGGTTTGTGAACCCACAAACTCTTCAGCTGATTAGATCAAAAACCTTTCCAGGCTATAAAAACACAACATGCTCATTACATAATGAGTTTTTCAAAGACAAGACTGCGAGTGTGAAAGATATAAACAACAGCTTTCCACAAACCACTGTTCATGAATCAGTAAAACACTAATAGGAATCATTTTTAGATTGTTAAAAAAAAGAATCAAAAGCTACCTACACGAAAATCTTTAGATGTACTATATGGACAAGTAGTTCTAAATCGTTCATAAATGGCAAAATAGTACTTGACATTGACAACAGTACAAAACATATAAATTTGAGGTATATAAGATGCTAAAATATGTAAAAGATGCTGACAATGACAATATAATAACTACAATAACAATTTGCCAACATGTGAGAATCCAGTATGTTGAAGCAATCTAAAAAGCAATGCTTTCAGACACTGCTAGGCAACTGGCACAATTCAATCTGACGGCCACACAACACAGCTGGTAATATAATACACCCATAGTATACACACAGAAAGTAACGAACAGATCTTATTTCAATGCAATCGCAGTCATACCTTTGAAGGGAGAAACTGGTAAATCATTAACACATTTTGAGGTAAAAAAAAATTCATATTCCATTCTTTCTTTTTCCCTTCTAGACTAAAAACTAACAATCTTCCAAAGTCTGTCTCATGTCCAATGCCACACTGACACCAAAACATAAAGTGAATGCTCTTTAATGTAAACTAATTAGTCAAGCTAATACCCTTTCCACTGTGCAAATACTAGCAGCAGATAAAGCCAACCTACTACTGTCAAAGCAGCTGCGAGAGTCTACAGTCCGTATCCAGGAATCAAACAGAAGAATTCCAGCTACTGCATCATGCCACATTGATGATCCTGGAAGACACTTTTGAAGAGCTGAGAGGTGCAGAGCATGTAAGGGTGCCAAAATGCTTGGACCTTGAGAACGTCCAGTTAATATTTGATCAAGACTTGTGCCAATATGCCTGCTATCAACATGCGGTTGTGTCATTCTGTGATTATGCAACTGGGACTTCTCTCCACCCCGGCCCTACGTACATGGCCACAGTCCAGAGCAGACCAAACGAATGCTTTAACACAATGATTTGAATAACACATAACACTGGATGTGTCTTAGATTTTTTTTATTCTAGACAAAAGGTCAACACTTCTATAATGCTTTACTTGCAGCCTGTGCTATATAATAAATCATAAAGGTGTTCTGGAGGCATTCAAATGTATTTATAAAAAATGCCTTAAAACATTGGTCAATTTTAATAAATGTTCTTTTTCATAAATAATTATTGCAACCATGGTTTTGATATATTATAATACCTTTTCAGTACCTTTAAAGAAAACAATAAAAATACATATTTAACTTGTTATAGCACAATATACTTTTTAACTGTGCAACAGTAAGTAAGTAGGCTAGGCATTTTAATTATTATAACTTTTAGGAGATTTTAGGAAAAGATATAATGCCTTATAATGTATTATAATACATAATGTGTTATTTATTTTTCAAGCCATTTTTGTCAACTCCAAAAAATTTTTGGCAGTTGCCTAAAACCTCAGTATTTTGTGGGACACTTGAGTGTGCATAATGTGTCGCATTTAGCATGAAAAAACACTCCTCCGGAGATTTATAAAGTGTGTTTGTGTCGAGCTCTGTGGCTGCTCAGATCGCACACCTTGTCCAACAAAGAGCCCTTCAGACATGAGCCAGCTTCTCTTAGAGAGCAGGAAACTCTCAGCTTCTCAGCTGGCAGCTCAAAACACCGTGACTAGGTTACTAATGCACTGACTTTGTCCTTTTGAGAGGACTTAGCTTTCATTACCTGATTGATCAGTTTTCACAATACTCTTTATAATTCTCACAGCTATTTAGCTATGCTTGTGTTAGCATACCGCTCTTACTATTTGTTCAGTACATTATTTGTATATTGTGTGGAGTATGCAAATTTTTTCATGTATTGAATATTTGGATGACCTACTACTAGGTGACCTTGGCCAAAGTGTAGAGTATGCAGTACATAAGTAACCCATTCTGAAAATAATTTCTTTCTGTTAAACTCACATGACCACATTTTTACACAAACATTCCTTTAATGTAAGAGTGATTTTTAACTAACAGCATCACAGCTAATGAACTGCTGAGATTACATTGTTTTAGGATTACAAAACTCTGTCAAGTAAATGAAACCTACATATACTTACAAATGAAACACAAATATTACAAAAACAAATTACAAATTTATTTTAGGCCCACTATAAATAACACTCAGAGGAACATTTACAGTTTCTGACAAACAAATAACTTTCCATTAAATCAGTGGTTCCCAACCTTTTTTAACTCACGGCCCACACAGCCAAACACATACGTTTCCGCGGCCCACTGCAAAAGAATTTAAACGATCCCGCTTTTTGTGTCAGGTTAACTAAGTACTCGGAAGCAAGGCTGTTAATTGTCTTTATTGAATAAACTGGTAATGTATAATTGAATAAACAGAAAATATACATAACGGACCCTTTTTTATTATATTAACAATATTACAATTTCTATTAATAATAATTGGTTGAAAACCACTGCATTAAATGATAAAGTATAGAGTACAAGTTAACTGAACCTGGTGTATCTACAGATGTTACCGTATGAAATACACAACATATACAACAGTTCAGGTTTTTACAGTTGGGCATTTCTGTCGTGGAGATTGTGCCTGGGAACTGTTAGCCTTTCACTGACCAGCCTGTTTCCAAACACTGCTTGAGCACTAGACTGATTAACGTTAGTTAGAATAGGCATCTGTGTGACCCAAATCAGGACTCAAACAAACCCTCACTTCACCGCCCCTCCATTACACCCTCTGCTCCAGTAAACAAAACCATTATAATGAGCAGCAGCAACAATGTACTACTTTCATTGCACCAGAAAATGAATCATATATGCCCTGTTTTATTGTAAATAGACCAAAATTAGAAGACAGCCTCCATTACTGTTAAAGGAAGGTGTTGAACAGTCATTCAACACATTCAACATCAGTCATATTAACGGTTACTCAGAAAGAAAGAAGCCATTTTCATGTCATAGCCAGTCAAGTGCTGTCATGACACGCAAACAGGAAACCTTAAAAATTATTTATAAACATTAAGTAAATCTAAGAAAATGACAAAGTGCTGGCTCTTCTAATCTACAGTAGAGGGTGTCATTTCATGTCAACGGTCTGCTGCTGAGGGTTTTATTGACAGGACTCAAAATTAACTATTACGTGACTCGGCATTTCAGCGCACACAAAAACACTGTTCTGTAGTTCACTGTATAAAGGGCGTGATGTGTGTGTGTGTGATGTGATGGGGTGTTCCCCATCAATAATACTGGGAATTTTATTAACTTCCGTCTGGGACTTGTAGAAAGAATACACTACATACTATTAAATGCTATATCAAAGAGATATATTGCAATGTGTTAAGCATTATTATAGATATAAAAGTATGTATGATTACGTATAAATATATGCTGAAACATGCAGAAAAACACCTGTATATGTCAGACAGATCTCTGAAAATCAGATTATAAATGTGATGTGTGTAATGAGATTTTAAGTAGCTCTAGCGCTCTTTACTTTCTTTTAGACAAGCACTTTTACAGTTGCGACTCTCTCATGTGGCATCATTTGAGTGTTAAATCAGCGCTTTACAGCTTTAACAACTTCAATAGTTTTAAACAGCTGTCCAAGTTCAGAAATATATGAGAATGCACATAATGGGTCTCCTTTATTTACAACAAAATGGTAAAACTAGGGCATATACATTTAATTGTATGGCAATACATGAGATAAATTATTATATTCCACAGCTCTAATGATCACCAGTCCCCATTCCAGCAGTTACACAATCTGTAACTTTAGGCGTGTAACAAAAATTTCCTTTCATTATCTCTCTTTAGCTCTTTTTCAGCTCTTACATTTTGCATGCTATTTAACCTCCAGTCACATTACAGAGCGCAGTGAAAAGAGTGACTGATGGCAAATATTAACCACATCTAAAATCTGCATTAAACTTGATGTTTAACTGGTTATGTAACATTAGAGCACGTTGGACCAGTCACTGTACCAGAATAAAAACTGAAAACAAATCACATCACAGCAACATTTTCACTCACACAAATGCTCCCATATATATTTGAGGTTGTATTTAACAGCTGACACTGTGCGTCAGAGACAGACAAACCGGTAAACCAGGTGATATTTGGCAATTTTGGCATTATCAGCATTGGCCAATAACCATAACAGTTTGCAATAAGTGTAAAACCTCCAGCATGTGTCAGCTTCAAAATGACTAAAAAACAAAAATCAGCAACGGACGGCAGCAACAATGCTTTAAAGCTGCAATCCATTGCTGTTCTTGGTTAAATGTAGGGCTGGGCGACATGGCTGAAAACTGTATCATGATATCAGTGTTTCATATCGGTCGATATCGATAATTATTGATATTTTTTATGACCGAATTAAAATAAGGCCCAGGAGAAAAATATATTACATTTAAACATTTTTATTTTAAACTTAACCTTTCTCTGATCATAATCCCCTCAAGGCATCTGGCTCCAAAGGGTGAGCGCGGCTAAGGTGGTACATCAAGTTCGTGGTATTACCAGTCTTGGCGGGGACGACGGTCTTGCATAATTTGCAGACGACATTGGTCTGACTATGGTAAGACTTATAATATCCAAAAAAACTGCCATACTGGCGAGCTGACTTTTCCTCTTTTATTTACAATTTCCTCGCTCGCTACGGCACTCATTTTCTGCTTATGACGAGGAATCCAGCAGACCAGCACGAGACAACGATATGGCGCAACCAAACATGATACTGTTACATGATTGGCTGTTAGCGTGTCACTCCCTTCGTTGCTAGGTTACCAGAGAGCGAGTGCCTTTGTTAATGCAACCAAACTTGCTTCGCAACCTCTGTTTTCTTACGATGAAGAATAAAAAATATAGAACGTTTTATTGAACACATTTTTTATTGATATCGATCACGTGTCTATCGCGATACATATCGTTATAGTTTTATCGCCATTGAGCAAATACATAACACATCAGTGTTCAAAACTGTCTCCTCGTGTATTCACAACTCTAAATTTGTAGTTGTGACTTATAATTTGAGCTGTCGGGTCCAATTTTGTGGTAAATGTGGTAAGGGTGGTGGAGTGTTTGTATAAGAAAAGTTTGTATAAGAAAATAACTTCACAACAATTTTATATTTTTAAGAGAGATGGTGATAGACAGGCAAGTTACAGATTGCAGGTTTAAAAAAAACTGTATATAAATAATTTTTATTAATTTATAATTATAGGTATTATATATAGTTATTTGGTCACTGGTAGGCTATTCTTGAAATCCATCAATCCCCATTAGGGTAACAGTTTTGAAAATATAAACTAATTTACAGGTGATATTTCCCTGATATTCATTTTGAGAAGCTCATTATGGGGAAATTCAACACAAAATTTGACAAACACAAAAAAACACAGAGTGAAAGTATGGATAAAAATCAAATACCTGTAAAATGCATAACACCTGTCAAAAGCATCACTGAGGGTCTTTTAAAGATTTATTAAGAAACTAAAAACAAAAATAAACAAAAACAAAGAAAATGTATTCATTCGTAATACATTTTTAGCAAATAATTAAACACAATAGAATACAAATCATAGTTGAATACTATAGATTAGATTACAAGAGGAAGAAAGCTCACTTTCAGTGGATTCTTATCTGTCTAATGCTTAAGTGTTAGGTAAATAAAGGAATCTGTGAGCCTCATGTGTAAGTGGCACATGAGATCTGACCCCTGCAAATGCTCTAGTGAACTGAAAAGGGCAGTAAACAATAGTACCTTTATTAGCCCACATCAATCCTGCTGTTGTTTGGACTTTTCTGTTTTAACCAAGAGCAAACAGTGGGATTCAACCTGAAGGGTCCAGAGCATTATTTTGCTATGTAAATCCGACTCTATGTAAGCTTTTATTTCCAGAAACCTGACTAAACATGTTGACTGTTACCTCTTTGAAAGGCCTACCGAAAGCCAGACCATTCATTTTGCTTAAAAGAAATGGCTGGTTAAAAATAATAATGAATGTTGTTTGTTTATAAAAACAGGTATTGACAGTATAAAAGCACAATATTTGTTGCCTGACATATTGCAAGTATAAAAAGGCACCAAAGCCTGAAAGATCAGTCTGATTTATTATAAATGCTTTAAAAGTTTTAGCCAGTTTTAGCCCGTTTCTTCAAATGTTGCCAACTGCCCCTTGAGCATTGGTACATATTGTGCTCTATTGAGGAAGTGAGTTCCCTTATCCTCAGTGGCTCAGCAGGGCGTGACAACAGGCACATGCCACTGGGGAGTCATGCTGTTCACATAGCAACCTATTTTTAAATCCAGAGAGCTAGAGACAGACAGAGAGAGAGACAGACAGAGAGAGAGATAGACAGAGAGAGAGATAGACAGAGAGAGAGAGAGAGACAGACAAACAGAGAGAGACAGACACAGAGAGAGAGACTCTATACCTAAGCAGCTGCAAATTTCTGATTTAAACCTCATGCAAAGAGTGAATGACCAAGACGATTGACAAATCCGGAGGGACATTCAACTCCAGCATTTGTTTGCCGTTGCTATGCACGTAACCTGCTAGCACTGCATTTACCCTTGATCTCTAGTTACAGGGCTATTTTGCTGGCAGAAAGACCCACCCTTTTACTGCTGAGGTATAAAGCTTCCCGGTCTTTTGAGGAGCTATTAAAAGCTCACAACATTGCTACCACACTGACAACATAAAGTTGTTATGAAAGTAAACAGAATTGTGCTGAATATATTGAAATGCCAAAAATTCAGTTTCCAATTATTAATTATTGCTCAACAACAAGGCTTTCTGTACAGCCAGTGCAGATTTATGTTTTTCAAGCTATTTAGCTAAGTATCCTGTAAGTATTTGTCCTGTTTTCCATTCATTGTTATCTTAACCTCTGTTCCATTATGTTTTAAGCACAAAATTAAAAACGCAGCTTATACCTCTTTTGCTTAAGGTAATGACCTTTAACATGTCCTTTAACATGTTTCTCCTGCACAGAGGAAGGTTAAAGTTGTACTGCCACATAGCAGATGAGAGCAACTACCACACAAGTTAACAAAACTGTTGTGGTGAGAAGCACAGCGGTATAAGTATTATTTTGGTTGTGTACCATCTGTAGTGCTTGTATTCCAACACATTTATGGTGCAAAGAAAGTCCATTCACCCATTCCTATCTTTTACTGCCCATAGATGCCCAAAAAGGCCACACACACACTAAACCTATTGCTCACATTTAATACAATTCTAAATAAATTAAAGATAGTAATATCAAACTATTCTATCAATAAAATTAATGAAGTAATATGGCTGTTCCACAACATGTCTCATAACAGGACACTCCTCACTTCCTCCATCTCTCCCACAATGCCATTTTCGCTCCAAACACCCACACATGGAAAGACAAAGCAGCCTGGCAGTCTTTACATTCCAAGGTTGCGGAAAAAAACAGACCATTTTCCAGGGAGACAGAAAACTCAGTCCCTCTGGTACAAACACTCACTGGGACCCAGTGCCCAATTACTCAACCTCTCCAGAGAGAAGTGATGGAAAAAAAAGAGGGTGAGACACGAGGTGCCTGCCATGGCTGCAAAATAAAGGGAAGTACAGCTGGATTTAGATAAGCTGTTTATATAATATGACTACCTCTAGATCACCTTAGCCAGTTAAACATAGACACAGATGGCTTTACAGTATATTATGGAAGGAAAAGTAATGTTTTCTACCCTTGGTTAGAAGTCACATCAACTGTCTGTATGCACTAGTTTAGGTCAGCTTACGGTTCACATTATTAACCCTTTCGCGTGTGAGTTCAACATTTTTAGACTGACCAACCCACCCCCCCACAGGCGTGCGTTTTTTAATGCAACCGCTATTTTGCAATGAATCACATTCCAGTTACCATGTAGAAGCATAAAGCTTGTCGAGTGAAAGTATACAGTACCGTACTGCAGCTTATATATATATATATATAAATATGTATTTTTTATACAAAATATTTATAGAACTTTTACATGGATTGTTAAATGAAAGGTTTTTCAATTGTTAAATATGTGCAAACTTTTATAATGTTTACATTAGATGATTGGTAAGTTATTACGGGCACCACGATTTGTCCAGAAGCCATACCCTGCAGGATTTAAAACATGCTCATCCACTTCTTTTGAAAAACATAAAAGTGCCTAGCGAACTGAGAGAAGAATAGAGTAAGATTTATAATTATCTACACAATCGATTGACAGGAATAAAACAACTATATACGTATATTTTCCTATTACTTCTGTGATTGTGCAATGAAATGTAAGAAATGTAAAATAACATAACGTTTTGTTTGAAAGATGCTTTTGCCTCAGTTTCATAAAAAGTATAGACTATATATAGAGGTAAGCGCTATAAAGATGATGATGTTTATAAAAAAGCGCTATCCAAAACAATTTAAGTTCAAATTGAACTTATATATGTTTATTTCTGGTATTTGTGTTTCTATTTATCTGTATTTAGCTGTAATCATGCAACATAATTTGAAATGTAAGAAACAAACAAACATTACATCACTGAAAATGCGAACAACTGTGACACACAAGCGCTGAGAGATTCACTCTCTCGTTTAACGCCATACCTGGTTTAGAATCACGTGACCACTGAACGTTATTAAAACAGCAGTATTTAACTAAACCTTTATTTCAGTATAACAAAAAACATGGACCTGTGGTAGGATTATTAGTAAAGCATCAAACATATCAGTGATTCTTTTTGACAAACACTGAAAATGTACATAATTGTAAAATGAATCTGTACTAGATTTTAAGTACTGTTGGAAAGTGAATGTGCTGGATACTCGCTGTTCTGTTCTTCTAAGCACTCAGTGAACATTGTACTTTTACTCTGATGTTGTCTGCTTGCTTAGCAGTTTATTTGTGGCACTGAACTAACACCCTTTAAAATGTGATAAAAAACAATTGTGTTCACACCACAGTGGTACATGCTGGAAAAAACAGCTTGTAACTGGAAAACCACATTATTTTAAAAACAAGGTACTGTCACGCAACAAAATCAACTATAACAGTACAGTGCAAAAGTCTTGAACTAAAAAAAAGAAGTTCTGAGCAAATGGTCTTGTAAATCAATGGGTTGAATCCTGAGCTGTCTGTTCTGCTGCTAATCTAATGCCTGTAGGGATTTAGCCAGCACTCCACTCCTTTTCCAACCGTCTGCTGTGCGTCACAGGATGATCTGTCCACCTATGCACTAATTAGAGGAGTCATGTAGATGGCAGTGTTATCTACATAAGGCTCAATAATTATTTTGCTACTAACGAGTATTGAAACGCTGATGTGGTCTACTCTGATTGCTTTTATAGCTTATTTTCACAGTCTTTATTTACACTGTATGTAAAACTAATAGCTGCAAGCCTCAAATAGCTGCGAGTCTCAAGCTGCGAATGCAGCTAGGCAGCATGTTCATTATGATCATTTAGCACCAGTGTTTATTTGCCCAGTAAGACTAAACTTGTTCAGCTGTTATATGTTTGATTTCACTTTAAGGTAGGCTACTGGTAAACAATGAAGAAGTATCTGCCGACTTTTATAAACTATGCTATTTTGGTGCAAAGCTTAAGGAATTCTGTGTAAAGCATTTTAACATGGTAAAATATATTTAACTGGCCTTAGACTATCTCATTAATAGCTAAAGGCATTACCAAATTAGCCAGGGCGTTTAATAAATAAATATGCAGGAGACAGAAGATGTGTAGAACAAGTGTGAACGTGGCATTACATTTTTTTGTAAATCTGTGCACATGTGGCCTTTAGTATCTCCCTTAGACTCTAAAAGAAAACCATTTATTTGGAAAAAAAAAATGGTTTGTGACTCAATATCCCTCCTCTTCCACTGATTATAAAATGTAGCTGTGCTTTCAGTAAGACAGATCTATAAGGAGAAGTTCTCTCATTTTTTTGAAAGTTTTGAAACATCTTCAAGCCTTACCAAATTCTGAGCCATCTTTACTCTTCTTGGCCCCTACAATCAGGCCTGTATTTACCAGTCACCTTTTTTGGGACGGTGCATAAATGGCAAACTTTTAGAGAAACAGCACCAGTCTGGGAAACTGCAGTAAAAGTGTTTTCTCAGGCCTAGTATGGAAGAAGAAGGCCCAAAGCAATCAGTGGATGGGGAGGTTATAATAATTAGCCTCGTTCAAACACCCAGAGCCACTAAGTGAATTAGGAATATGCCTCAGATCCTTAGCAGATTTAATTACTGCTCCCTAACCTGCCTCACAGGACCCACACAAGTTCCTCATAACATACAGCACTATTATCACCTTCTGCACCAATAAATAAGCTTAACTTCTAATGAGCTAGTTACTTTTTTTACTTAGCAATTTACTTTCCTTCTCTAAATAAAAACATGGTAAACATTCTGCAAAACGACTCCACTAAAGTCATACAGGTTTAAAACAACATTTCAGTAAGCACATTATGACAGGAATGTCTTTTCTTGGGTGAATTAATCGTTGCTATAGTCTGAGAGGTAACCTTGCCCTTGGTAATTTTTAGAAAGTGCTCCCACATTTTTGTTTGTCATAGGTCCAACATGCTAATATCACTGGGGTGATAAGTTTGGGGTGATCATTTTGTGACTGGTCCTGGACGATTGACAAACTCTCTAGTAGACATGTAACTCTGTGGCCTCAACTGGAAAGGCTGTTGAAGTGAGTGACTAAAAGCTCTCAGGCAAAGTTCTCAAGCATCGTCTGACAGCAAACTCCAAAAATAGTCACACCATAAGCTACACATGGCAAAGCAGCCAAAGAACGTACAGACACTGCTATCCAGAAACCTCATTCCTAACAGGGTTAAAGCTGTTAACCCATCTTGAGTCTGTCAGAATCACTTTCAGCATATGCACCTGCACAGTAAAACCTTGATCCACTAGAGGATTCAACATACAAGCTTCTCACCACAGCAGTTTGTTTGGTGTTGCGTTAACAGACCAAACACACCTGCTGTGCCAGGAACGCTGGTATATTTGCTCAGCCATTATTAAAGGAGACAGACCAATGCACTGCTGCCAACATATGCAATTGTCTCTCATCTTTTAGCCTGTGACGCACTCAACTGTTAATTTAATTGTTAATTAAGCATATTTACCTATGCAAAATAAATGTTCATGTTCAAAAATTAAAGGTTTATCATTGATAAACCTACAAAAGGTTTCTCATTTCCAATGAAGAGACAACCATTCCTTTTTAGAACATCAGAGATATCTGAGTCATGTTTAATATGCAGGGTGTGTCTCAGAGTGTGGATTGTGGTGGGTGTGGATAGGGAGAAGGTTGTAGTGATCCACTGGTTAGTTAGACAGAATTATCCATCTATTTTAAGCATTGGTGACAGACAGGCAACGAAGCAGAAATGTGAGCTGCAGCACATGGAGATGTACAGATAGCATCTTGCATAGTCTATAGTCTTTTTACTATTGGCATAATATCTGGCGCAACTTATTCTTACCAAGAAAACCCACGTAGACAGGAAGAGATTGTCTGACCAACATGCAAACTGACCAACCACAGTTTTTACATGCACTATAAAAGATGAGTTCATCTGACATTAATGGCACAACATATTGGTGTTCATTATTCAATACAATGTAATCTACAGTACAAAAATGTTAAAACACAGTGAACTGTTGACATTTGTACACAGAGTATATTTTAAAAATGCCTTACATATAGTTTAAATTTTTTTTAAATCATTGTAATTATACAGATAACTGCAGTTCAAGAAATCCTGCATAAATAACTGATAAAGGCCAAATCCAGTAATAAGGGCTCCCACACCTAAAAACAAGCCAGATCTGCTGAATCATGATCAGCAACACATCCTACTTAAAAAAAAACAAATGAACAAACAAATGATACTCGATAAACGATAGAGTTTTTAATTAGACTTTTTAGACTTAAGATGTTACATTTTTAAAGCTGGATTTTTTTTATAGAAATATGCCAGTTAAACCTAACCTCTAACTAAACCTTAACTGACAAAGACCATAAGTATCTTTAGGTTTTTGATTAAACCACTCAAGATGGTTACACCTTCATGACTAAAAACTTAATACGTGAAACACCTAACAGAGATGAAAAGTCAACAATTCTATTACTATTCTATTCTAATACTATTATTCCAGAAACACAGTTCACTTGCATGTTCACACTTCAGGGGTCTTAATGTCTAATCCAGGGGTTCTCAAACGTTTATGTTTTGAGGCTTACAGGGAAGACAATTTTCCAAGGACATGCATGTTTCAACTTCAATCGTGTTAATACCACTTTGAATATGGTCATTTTGTTCATATTGCTTCTGGATTCAACAGAAAATGTAGTTTTTCTGAAAAGCTTTCATAAAATCAACAATAGCAAGATTGGCCTAAACAACTAGGTTACTGATTATAGTCGAACTCTCTCGCTACTTCTTCTATGAAGAGATTACTTACCACAACTATAATATTATCTATTAAAATATGAATTATCATACAAGAACCTCTCCTGTTTTTAAAACTGTGTGTTTTTCTGTACTGTGTACACGCTGTATTTGGTTGTATTGTGTATATTAGTGGAAAATACTTAATTGTACTGTAAGATCCAGCAGGTGTAAGAATTCCTTATAGAGCTGTAAAAAATAATTAGCTGCTCATTAAGAGTGAAACACCCACAAGTGAAATTTAAACGCAAGGTTGGGAACCAGCCTCAGACCTGTTGAGAGCTCCACCTCTACTCATCACACCCACAAAACAAAAGATAATGCCAATGATACTATAATACTATAAAAAAAGTGTTTCGGTTCCTGTAACTTTTATTCTTGTGCCACACTTAAAATTTTGAAACCCACATGAATACATACAATTGTATCAATTGTACTATGTAACTGGCGAGTTAGTGTTTAGACATCTGGTGAAAGCTGGTGACATCTTTCTGGAATCCCAGAAGTTAAGTTTAAGTTCTTAAAGAGCCCTCCTTAGAACTTTAACATAAACCTTCATGAAACTATAATAATTATTAAATAAAATAATAAATAAAAGAATTGCTGTATATTATACACCTCAGGTAGATGTCAGAGTAACCTCAAACTTACACAGACTCAGGCAAATACCAAACCGCGTCTAAATGCGAGCAAAAGGGTAAGCCTCACAAGACACAGACTTGGCTTTTAATTGAAAGTGCACATAAAGTTGTCATTTTGTGTAATATAATCAAGTCAAGTCAACTCAAAGTCAACAAAAGTTACTTCTGCTAAATCTTTTTTAAAGGAAGAGCACTACTACAATAACACTACAGCAATGAAATGATTGGTGCTGGGAATGCCCAACAACTGTTTAGGCTTTAAATAACCACTATCATCCACTGCTTATGCTATGTAATGGGGTCTGCTTACATGAAAGTAAAGGGGGACTGTGGGCAAGATCCACAAAGCACACTATTGTGCAGTGAGAGAAGCCCTGACTAACATTTAAATGATGACATGAGATACTTTACCATTAACTGAGGTTTCTGTGTCTAAAAAACAGTTTTGGTAGACAAAAGTATGACAAACCTGTGTTTAAGTGGAAATTGGCTCGACTTCACAAGTAAGGCTTGGCTTCACAACACCAAATTTACAGATCAAACTTTGTCTGATGTAGAAAAGCCAAGCAAACATGCTCAATAAATTGGAATAATGAGCAACTGAGACAAAAGCGCAGAAGACAAAAGGTTTGGGAGGTGGAACACAAAAGCATCAATGTTAAATGAACCAGCAGTTGTTTGTTTTTTATTTCCTGGTTACTCGCCCCTCATGTAGCTGCTAGAATAAAGCTTTTATCCCAGAAGGACAAATGCAATGGCAATCTTTTGTTTGAGTGCATTACTGACCTGAAATGGCATGTGTTTAATAAATAGTAAGAGCTGTAATGAAAGTTAAACCAAATCTCAGATGCAAATGTATGGCCAACATGGGTGAAAAAGTAAATCAAGCTGCATCACGGGTCCATAATCTCATTCTACTGTGGGATGTCATTCCTCAAATTTCAACTTACCTTTTACCCAGGTGCTTACACAGTGAATAACAAGAGCTTTAGCTTGTGACTATCTATCTATCTAACCACAAGTGTTCATATATTTTAGTCCTTCAGTTGTCAGCTGTGTAGATTCACTCACCCCACAGGAGCTCTGACCACAGCGTCTCCCAAACTCATGTCACAAACCAAAGCCGCTTTATTTCACGTCACTCAACCGTCCAGACGGGGACACTGGGAAACATTCCAACACCGTTCATCTATGTCTGTCACCTTTAAAACACAATGCATAAACAATACAATTAAGAAGTACGTCTCTCGCTCTTTCATTGAAAACACTACCAACGTGCATCAATGTGTCACGGTCAGGTATTCCAAAAAACGTGCCAGTTCTCAAAAAAGAAATACAATACATTCAAACATTTCACTTGTCAAACCAGTAACAAATACATAGTAATGCAGTTGTTGCCTATAAAGTTGTGAAGTTTAAGTAAAAAGAATATCATCGCCATAAAATATGTAATAATGAAAAGCTTACCGATTTAAATTTCCGTCCTCATCAGTTTCACCGCGGTAAAGAAGTTGTGCGTGTGAATTCTGACCTAATCCGCCAAGTGCCGCTCCCGCGCCTGCTCATGACCGGGCTTCACTGAACTGAGTTGGGAATTCTGTGCGCGGGAGCGCGCCTGGCCTGTGTGAACTAGCGGGCGGGAAGCACGTGCGCGCGGTACAGCAGTACTGTCAAGAAATTGCATTGATAACAAAAGATTTAATTAAAACAACACTACATGCATTATACCTATTTCATAGTGGGATTCGTGTAAAATCAATGTGCAGTTGCTAATACTAAGACGCTTTTTTATGTAACCGTGAAGCTGCATACAAACACCTTCAACGTTTACTTCCAGCGTCAGTCTGATTGGCTACTTTCCTTTACGAAGCCCCGCCTTTTGTACCTCACAATAGAATCAGTAAAAAACATTGTTAATAGCTGCATTGCCTTTTTATATTTGGATAAAGTCTGCCAATGTTCATTTAACAATTTAAAATTACATTTGAGCAATATTTGCAGATGGAGAATAATTCTAATGTGTTACTCGATTTATTACTGCAACCACTAATACCACAGAAATAAATAAACTACACACTTCTTTGAATGTCAGAACTAATATAACCGTTGTATGTGTAGTTCACTAAATAGTATTATAACAGCTGATTGATATAAAATATATGGTCAAAATAACATCCTGAGTTTTTCTTTTCTCAGCTGCTCCCATTACGACTTTTCACGATGAACGCTATATTTCTAAAAAGATTCCTCTGCACTATTTTTATTAACCTTAAGAGGGCATTATAACACCTTCTGACAGAGTCCTTAGAGAAGGTTCATTACGGAGACATTAAAAAAAGAGGAAAACAAAATTTTAAACGGATTTAAATAGCACTGTGCAAATGTTTTTACAAATAATAATACGTGCTTTTAACAAAAATTGTTTCATTTTTTAATACATTCATATATTTACATTGCATTATTGTATGTACAGTAAGTCTTTGTTCCTTGATGCCGAAAATGCCTGTGTCAATATGTTTTCTCAGTTTAAAGTTATATGTAATATGTAAACCCTGTCAACACATTCCATAAGACTGGATGTTATATATCATGGTAAATACAACATTGTTAAACCTTTTAATATCATTATGTTATTCCGTGTATTCATATCTCACTGTTTAATATTTAATATAACATTCTGTTTAATAGATTTTTTTTAAATGTACTTTCTAAAACTTAAAAAAAAACTGTGGCTATTTGGAATGAAATGGATTGACAATATGATCTGAAATAATTAAATAAAGCACAAACCATGGTCTTGTATATTTTCTAGTATAGCACATATAAAAGTGTTAAAAGCATTTCATTATGTTCTTTTTAGAAAGATAAAGTCCCGCCTCTAGGAGGTTCAGGAAATAGCACCTTTTGTGTTCTGCAAAGCTTTTTGACAAAGAGTATAACACAAATTTCACAGATTCAGCTGCCATAGCCAAGAGACATGACAGACGACTTAACTCTCAAAGACTCAACCTGTAAGTTACAAATTTATCCTTTGTTGTTGAAAGTAGTCATGTTACTTTTGAAAATCAAATTTAATTATGACATTAATAAGAACTTAAAATGAGCATAATATTTTTTCCCCTTAACCCTAACATTTAAAATGTTTCAAATCATTGTTTGAAAGTAAACAAGGTAATTTTAAAGTAAGCTTAGAAGAGAAGGCATTTAAGTAAGCATAAATTAAAGCAAAAAATGTTAACTTAAAACGTATGATGTTAAAAGGCAATCATGCATACTGTTACCACTAGATGTCATAGAAACTCAGACTAAAATCTTGAGTCTGTTAACAAGTTCCTCTGTGGTATGACTTCAGTTTTGGCTACATTTAAACATGAATAGATTTTTGGAGCTATATTGAGATTTCAGAATGCATTACAAACAGCTATATAGTGATAAAAGATTGTGTTTTGTGTTCTTTCCAAGATAATGAAGACTATACAGACTACTTCAATGAAAATGATAATAGTGCACAACCATGCAACAATGGCAACACAAAGGCCTTTAGCGAAGTTTTTCTTCCAACCCTGTACAGCATAGTCTTCATCACTGGCTTCATCGGAAATGCCCTCGTCATGTGGGTCCTGATCAGATACCGTCACAAATCCAACATGACCGATGTTTGCCTCCTTAACCTCGCCCTATCTGACCTGTTATTTCTTATGTCGCTCCCTTTTTGGGCCCATGCTGCCATGGCTGAGTGGATCTTTGGCAAATTCATGTGCCAAACCATAACAGGCTTATACATGCTGGGTCTCTATGGCAGTATCTTCTTCATGATCCTTATGACATTGGATCGCTATGTCATCATCGTTCACCCCCATAGTATCTTTTCCAGAAATCGGTCTGTCAAAATGGGTTTGGTTCTATCCTCGTGTGTGTGGGTGCTCAGCCTGTTCGCATCTCTCCCTAATATTATATTTGCCCATGAGAACAAGGAAGCAAATCATTCAATATATTGTGGATCACACTTTTCAAGTGATGCCTGGAAGTCGTTTATTTACCTTAAACTAAACTTCTTGAGCTTTTGTCTCCCTGGGATTATAATGGGCTATTGTTATTCCCGGGTCATCCCCACTCTGATCAGCATCAAATCACAAAAAAGACACAAAGTCATTAAACTCATCCTGGCTGTGGTGGCTGTTTATTTCCTCTTTTGGACACCATACAACATCTGCATATTCCTTTTCTTCCTGCAGACACAAGGCTACTTGTTCTCTTGTGAGTGGAGTATTGGATTAAGCTTGGCCATGCAATGGGTGGAGACTATTGCCTTCAGCCACTGTTGTCTCAACCCCATCATCTATGCCTTTGTTGGGGAAAAGTTCAGAAGAGCAGTCATAAGCGTCATAAAGGAGCAGTTTCCCATGTGCTTCAGTCAATGCACAACTTTCTCACAACAGTTATCTGAACGCAGAAGTTCAATCTTCTCAAAATCTACTGAATATTCCAGCACACATATTATGTAGAGCACTGCTGATGTGATATTACTCCTGTAAATATGAAGCGCTAATTTCATGTTGAGCAGCTCCTGTCTCTCTGACCACAAACTTCCTCTTTTTACTGAATGTATAAAACTGTAAGTGTATCGACAGACATGCTTTTGAATGTTTGGTTAGCATTCTGTGTGTAAAATCAGCAGTATGTCTGATTCTTAGAACAATGCAAAAGTTGAGTGCTGGTGCTAAATATGTGCCAAATTATTTTGCTCTCTTATAGTCTTTTGTCACTTTTCAGATTTGAAAATGCAAAAATTATTTTTTGAGTAGCTTTCAGCAAATGTATATGCGCATCAGCACTGATGTGTATACATGATGTACTGTATTTATATTTACCACGTTTTAAATAAAAAAAGTACATTTTTCCTACATTTTTGTTTGTAACTTTTTTATAGTGTTTGGTTACTTTTAATAAAAATTCTGGAAACCATGTTCACTGTAGTATTTTTGAAAATATTAAATGTAGTTTATCATCAGAATCAGAGTGTTTGTGTGGCCTCATGTGGTGTGTGTGTGAGGGTGAGGGTGCGGGGACAGTCTCTGTCCTTCACAGAGAGTAAATATCTTAAGAGTAGCTGTAAACCACATTAGCTGCAGCCGTGCATAAATGTTTGTATATTATATATATATATATATATATATATATATATATATATATATAAAACATGAAGACTAGTCTCAGGAGTGTGAAATCATTTGTATTGTAACGCTCAATGCAACCATTAAAATATCAGTCATATTTGGAACATCAGATAAATGAACATGAAATGTTTTTAAATGGGGAGCTCTTAATTTGATTATGCATGCTGTGTCATTTTTTTCTAATGTTGACGATTATTGTGGTGAATTGACGTAAGGGGAAAACCCCTTCTCTGACATAATTTAGTGCATTTACATTTATGCATTTTGCAGATGATTTTATTTAAAGTGAATCAGAGTGCATTTTGTTATATCTTTTTAATCAAAGAATCAGAATCAAAATCAAAGCACAACTTTTGCGGTGGTAACACAATGCTCTACTAGTTGATCTACAAGAACACATGACAGTGCTTTTATAACACTATGATATGGAGCTAAATTTTTGCCAAAACTCAACAAACAACAAACATCCCAGCGCTTTTTAAAATAATTTAGATACAGATTTTATTATAACAATTAATTTAATAAGACTACATTTTAATGAATTTAATAAAACTCAAGGCATATTACCAGGGGCGCCGCTCGCAATTTTGGGCCCTATGACAAAATATGAGGTTGGGCTCCCCTAGTAGTGTTATTACTAATAAAGCAGATCTCTGGGGGCCCCTAAAGGGCGTGGGCCCTTAGAATAGTCCTATTTCTGCTGTTAATCAGTGCAGAGCATTTTGATATGAACCACTACATAATGTTCCAACATCAATTATACTTTATATTATATATTAAAAAGTTAAGAAAAATAGGCCACAACTTTTGTGGTAAGGAGGTTTAGCAGACAGGGCTAAATACATGTGTTAATGTATCTTGTGATCCAAACACCAGGAAAATGTTTGATTATAAATTATCTGCTGCTTTGAAAAGTTCTGCAAACAAACATAATTACTGGATTTGACAAAGTTTACAATGTTCATGGCTGGGGATAGATCTGACTAGAATATATCTACACCCGGAATTATAAATGTAAAGAAAATCCTTTGAACTACGCCATCCCAATGCAAAAAAGGATAAGCAAACAGGATGATTCAACTGACTGTGTCGACCCTACAGATCCAAGGTTCAGGTCTAGTTCATGCCCTAGGTCTTATTAGACTCCCTTTGTTTGAGAAATGACTGTTTCGGTTACTCAAAGATAGCCAACTTTATGGCTGTTACGGAGGAGGTTCCTGCTCTTGCTCTGTTTTTCACCTTTGCCTGTTTACTGATTGTGATGGTCAATAAACCACTGCATATGGATCCCACTGCCTCAGTGTCTCCGTTACAGAAGACATTGCCATCAAGCAATCCAGCAGCCATCAGTCATCTGTCTGCCGAGCTATCGGCCCAAGCAGTCCAGTTGTCAGCAGGAAATGACACATTTGACCACTCTCACAAAGGAGCTGTTTCGAATGCTCCATAGATCCTAGTTTTTTCCTCCATTCGTCATGCCTGCAGCAACCCCAGCACCCAATCACCCGATGCCCGCCATGTCTACCCTGGTGAGTCCGAGATTAGCATTAGCTGACAAATTTAACGGTGATCCAGGAAGGTGCAAGGGGTTTTTGTTACAATGCTCCCTCTTTGTCTCACAACAACCCATTTTGTATCCTACAGAGAGCAGCCGCATCGCTTTTGTTTGCTCTCTCCTAACAGGGAAGGCACTGGACTGGGCTACCACGGTGTGGAGGCCGAATGAATCTGTTTTACCAACATTTGAGTCTTGTTGGGGGAGCTGCAGAGCCCTTAAAAGGTTCTTCACCATTCTTTGTGGGCGTACCTGCAGTAGTGAGAAAACGTTGCTGCAAAGTCATGCACAATACCAAAGCCCAGATTTATTTAACCCTTTGACGCGTACAACCACACTGGTGTGATCATTTTTGGCTGGGCCCAGGAGCATACGTTCACAGCGGTGTGATTAGAACATTCAGTGGTCATGTGATCACCTGCTAAATTCAAACCTGTGTTCAAACCAGCAATGGCGGTAAACGCGAGAGCGAATCTCTCAGCGCTCATTACGTGTCACAGTTGTTAGCGTTTTCAGTGATGTAATGTTTATTTGTTTCTTACATTTCAAATAAATAGAAAAACGAATACCAGAAATAAACATAAGTTCAATTTTAACTCACATTTATTTGTATAGCGCTTTTCATATACATCATCTTCTACATAGTGCTTACTTCTATATATAGCCTATACTTTTTATGAAACTGAAGCAAAAGCATCTTTCAAACAAAACATTGTTATTTTATATTTCTTACATTTCATATTTTATTGCACAATCGCAGAAGTAATAGGAAAATATATATAGTTGATACATAATGGAGGCAAAACAAACCTTTCAAACAATGTGCGGTTATGTTTTATTTCTGTCAATCAATTGTGTAGGTAATTATAAAGTTTACTTTATTTCTCTCTCGCCAGACACTTTTATATTTTTCAAAAGAAGTGGATGAGCATGTTTAAAATCCAGCAGGGTCTGGCTCCCGGACAAATCCCGGTGCTCATGATTACTTACCAATCATCTAACATGATCATTATAAAAGTTTGCACATAATTAACCATCTGACAATCTTTCATTTAACAATGCATGTAAAAGTTTTATAAATATTTTGTATGAAATATACATATTTATATATATATAAGCTGCAGCATGCCACTGTGTAATGTCACACGACAAGCTTTATGCATCTCCATAGTAACCGGAACGTGATTCATTGCAAAATAACGGCCGCAAACTCATGCTGGGGGGTCTGTCGCGTGAAAAAAAACTTGTGCGTGAAAGGGTTAAAAATTAGCTGTTTTGCCATTTGCCAATTCACATAAATTTGTAAGAACAACCATTTTAGTCTTTACAGCTGATGTTCCAGTTGAAATTTCTAGTTACTGCCTTGCATTCCCCAATGTCCACAAAAGATGAACCATCAGTGTATACAATCCAATACAATTCAATAGAGATTTTTAGTGACCTCCCCAAAAATGCACAAGGATTCTGCTTAAGGATATTTAGATCCTAAGATTCTTCACAGGAAATCTTTTAATCTTTGAGATTCAAGAGTTTCCTTTAAAGGAAGTTAGTAAAAGATAAACAAGAGATCTGCAATCTGAAATCTCTCAACTCTCAACAATTAACTGAATAATGCACTTCTTTGAGAATTGGTGGACAACCTTGTTAACTTAGAATTGGGGCAGGATGGGGTGATGTTGGGCTGTGACAATGAACAGACAGACGTTAAAAGGTTTAGACGTTAAACCAACAAAGATCAGTTTGTACAGTATAAAAAGAGTAACCGTACGACAAGCCTAATTCTTGTAACAACCCCAAAATTAATTTACTAATAACTTACTGATTTTAATCTTTGTTATTGTATTTCCAGAAAACTGACTCACTGTTGAAGGTGGAAAAAGCACAGACATAATTTTTCTTAAAACATGACAGACATAGCATTCATTGGTGTGGGATGTATTTTCTTGCTGACAATAGTGAAGACATTTGCAGTGGGTGGGGGGAGATATTAGTGTTCATTCAGTAGCTGGTTCAATGTGAGATTTATTGTTTTATCTTCTCCACGGGAATTTCTTCAGAGCATCCAGACCCGCTAATCTCAGTACAGTGACAGGAAGTGTGTTCACACCTCACCTTGCAAGATACAATAATGCACAAAAGCGCACACACACGCACAAGCAAACGCTTCATTTTACAGGAAATTTGCTGAAGACAAACGTACGGAAACAAGGTGAAATGTATCAGCCTCACATTTATGATCATCTGAACCAAGTCTCAACAACAACAGTCAGTCTCAACATCTCACAGAAGTTATCCACAATGGATGAAGGGCATACGGAAAGGTAAACATAATTTTGAGTTTTTGATTTGGGTTGTGACATAAGACATTTTTTGGTGGATTTGATTTTTAACTAGCCAATACGTCACATTTAAAGTTGCTTAATCTGTTTTGATATAGAATACAAGTAATGTGGAGCAATTGTTTATTTTATATAGGATGAGTTAAAATAGTAGATCACAAACCCTGAAGCGTGTTGACAGTGGGATTGTGGTGGGATATTTTAGAGGCTTGTGGTTAATCACCGTCTTGCGACCTCCTTCTGTGTGTATGATATTTGAAAAACACTGCGGTTTGCATGTAACAGCTATGAGGTTTTTGATAGTGGCACTTTCAAACCATATTCACTAGTAAATTTTGAATTTAATGTATTAGCTGCATTTCTTTAAATGCAGTGCTTTCTTGTTGAGCATTTATTAATGAGACAAACTTAATCTGATGTATTTAATTGTTACAGTCTGTTTAATGCTGTCTGCCATTAATTTGCTGTATACATTACTCTCACCATTAAGCATTTTTGAAATTGATCATAATGATAAAGGTTAGCTTTAAGTTAACTTTTTACTTTGTTGGATTTCAGGGTGGGTTTAATTTTACTTATTAACAAAATATAGTTTGTAAGGCTTCTTAGCAAAACTTTAATTGTAAAATAATTATGAAACAGCTAAATAATTTCTTCTAGTTGTTCTAGATGATCCATGTTTGATCATGCCAGTGGGGTTTAATTTTGTTACTTGTTAGCATGAAACAGCTATTACAAAAACTTGATATGCAATTTTCATTGTGCATTCTATGAAGTACAGAACCTGATTTAAAGAAATTTGACTAATTTAAGATGGTTTTGAATAAAGTGTTTATAACAAAACCAGACAAAACCACTGCTAGAGAAAACATACATTTTTGTAAAAAATTACACTGCGTGATTAAAAAATGCCAAAAATGCAATGAATTCCGAATTTTGCGGAATTCATTGATGTTGCCAATTTTTTAGAAAAGATTATGGGTGCCTCCCCACTCCCCTGTTTTTAACAAAGTGGTGTCAAACAAATAAGTGCTCTAACTTCTAATTACTCTTTATTTACATGTCATTGTCATTGTGTTTTTCTCTAAATGACATTTACTCTATATTACAGAATGACAACATCAGTGAACTATTACTACTATGGCCCTGACGCTGCACAAATGTGCAGTACTGAAGGCTCATACCTGAATTCAGGTTTTAAGGCTGCCATTTTCTACATGGTCTTTGCACTCGGCCTTGTTGGTAACATCACCATCTTATGGGTTCTCCTAAAAATCATGCATCTGAAATCTATGACAAATCTGTGCCTACTGAATCTGGCTCTTTCAGACCTGCTAATGGTCCTGTCACTACCCTTCTGGGCTTTGTATGTTCAAGGTCATACCATTACAGCAGATGCAATGTGTAAGGCTATGGCAGGTGTATATCAAGTTGGATTTTACAGTGGAATCCTGTTTGTTACCCTGATGAGCGTGGATCGTTATATGGTTATCGTACATGCAGTGGCAGTGCTGGGTGCAAAGATGCTGCGTTACGGAGTTGTGGTGAGTCTCGTTATATGGGTGGTTTCGATCTGTGCCGCTCTACCAGAGGTCATCTATGCCGCAGTGGTGATGGAGGAGAACAATGCCAGCTGTCAGAGAATTTATCCTGCAGGCTCGGCGAAGAGGTGGAAGCTTTTTCGGAACTTTAGCGAAAACACAGTAGCCTTTTTCATCTCTTTGCCTATTATAGCATACTGCTACATCAGGGTGCTTCTGGTTGTGCAGAAGACAAAAAACTCAAAAAAGGATCGAGCTATAAAACTTATCTTTGCCATTGTTGGTGTGTTCATAGTCTTCTGGGTGCCCTACAATGTGGTTGTGTTCCTGAAAACCTTGCAGGAGTTTGGAATTCTCAATAGCTGCGAGGCATCTCATCATATAAACTTGGCCATGGACTTCACAGAAACAATCGCACTGACACACTGCTGTGTAAATCCAGTCATTTATGCTTTTGTTGGAGAAAAGTTTCGTAAAAGCCTAACAAGTGTGCTTTCAAAATATCTGCTATGTGTGAAGGTCTACCAATCGACGTCCATCCATTCAAAAGTGTCAGAAAATGAAACCTCCAACACGGCTTTGTGAAGATTGTTTTTTTTTCTTTCCCTCACTGTTTTGTAAGAGAGGCAAAAAAATATATTGTTTTAGAGACTGCTCTTTTTGATTATGTTGATTTTTGTAAATACTTATATGCATAATTTTTCATCTTAGTGCTTAGTGCTTAGTAATATAAAATGGAATTTTGCATTGAAATGTATTTTCATTTCATTATATACATATATAGACATCAATAGTATATATAAATGTATTAACTCAAAAATCTAGAAAAACAAATATAATACAACCATGTAGAAGCAACCAGTTTTCCCATGTTAGTGAGGCAGGAGATGCTTTCACAATGGAGTATTTCCCAATGGAGTATTTTATAGAATGGCTGTAAAATTATTTATGCATTAAATATCTTTAAGGATATTTCTAGGTTCTAAAAATAATTACCACTTTTGCAGAATTATTTGCCACATCCAAGCATCTATTTGTTCAACATCTGTGTGTTCTTCTTATTACATATGTATGAAGTGCACAGCCAGGAACCACAAGAGTTAGAAAATAGATGTGCTAGACCACACACATGCTTTAAAGGCAAAACCAGGAAAAAAATAAAAATCCACTGAAGTGCTGATATATCTCTGGGTAAAGAAGTGGGTAAAATTAAATGCAGTATTACTATTACACTACTGCTGTCTTTCTGTATTATATTCATAATATCTGAATCTCATTTTATGCCTTAATTACTCATTTCAAACAGTTTTATCGATATTCATTTTAAAGGTTCACTGTATTGCCAAAAGTATTCGCTCATCTGTCTTTAGATGCATATAAACTCAAGTGACATCCCATTGGTAATTCATAGGGTTTAATATGACGTCGGCCCACCCTTTGCAGCTATAACAGCTTCAACTGTTCTGGGAAGGTTTTTCACAAGGTTAAGGAGTGTGTTTATGGGAATTTGCACATTTGGGAGGTCAGACACTGATGTTGGACGAGAAGGCCTGGCTCGCAGTCTTCACTTTAATTCATCCCAAAGGTGTTCTATCAGGTTGAGGTCAGGACTTTATGCAGGCCAGTCAAGTTCTTCCCCAAACTGTTCCCACAAAGTTGGGAGCATGGAATTGTCCAAAATCTCTTGGTATGCTGAAGCATTCAGAGTTCCTTTCACTGGAACTAAGGGGCCAAGCCCAGCTCCTGAAAACAACCCCAAACCATAATCCCCCCTCCACCAAACTTCACAGTTGGCACAATGTAGTCAGACAAGTACCGTTCTCCTGGCAACTGCCAAACCCAGACTTGTCCATCAGATTGCCAGATGGAGAAGCGCGATTCGTCACTCCAGAGAACGTGTCTCCACTGCTCTAGAGTCCAGTGGCGGCATGCTTTACACCACTGCATCCGACGCTTTGCATTGCACTTGGTGATGTATGCCTTGGTGTGGATGCAGCTGCTCAGCCATGGAAAACCATTCCATGAAGCTTTCTACACACTGTTTGTGAGCTAATCTGAAGGCCACATGAACTTTGGAGATCTGTAGCAATTGACTCTGCAGAAAGTTGGTGACCTCTGCGCACTATGCGCCTCAGCATTCGCTGACCATTCGCTGAGTAGCGAGGACATTTTACGACTGGACCTATTGGTGGCATCCTATCACAGTACCAAATGTTTGTAGAAGCAGTGTGCATGCCTAGGTGCTTCATTTTATACTCACAATATGGTGTATATTCATATATTATATATGTCCATGCATATATTAATAAACACAACAAAATTTCTAATGTATGTTGTAATGTTACATTTTACTACAAGAGCCCTCCATAACACATAGGGCACATTCCTGCAGTCACATACAGAGTTGCATTGATGTGTTTTTGACACAAGAAATGTCAGTAACAACAGTAATTGCCCGGTAATCTTCTTGTGTGTAATGGAAGACTCAACGCAGAGATGTAATTTCAAACCAACAGGCATATTTATTGACAGGCAGAGGTAAGTATTAAACAGGTAAGTGTAATGGTAGATAAATGTCCATCAGAGTTCAAACGGGCATTCAGGTGAGTTTACCAAAGGTGGTTATGAGTTTATGTCCAGGAGCTGGCGATGGTGATGGGGGAAGGAGATTGTTGGAGCACACACATGAACAGGAAAAAACGAGGGAAACACAGATAATCAGGAGCAGGTAAACAGCAGAACATAGAGATAAGTCTAAATCCAATGTGGAGACCAGACAATAAAACTATGGTGTGTGTGTGCTCTTATAGTGGTGGTGATTGTTATTAGATGTGGGTAAATAGTAGTCAGGTGAGTTTGAACGTTGGATGGGGGCGGAGCCTGATGTTTTCGTGACATTGTGTGTAGCTAATATGTGCGCATGTGTGTGTTTGCGTCCTGGTTCGTCCTTAGTAGGTATTGAGCTTTCAGGTCACTACCCAGCTGTCCCCATAATTCAAATAGCTATAAACATACAAAACTATTTGTTATTAAAAATTGAAAAATTAGTTCAAATGTATTTATATAGAGATTATATAGATTTCATAGTTTTTCCCCTCTGCAAACCAGCTTTACAAAAGCAGTTGAGTCCAGTAAGTTTTCTCTCAGGGTTGGGTTTAGAGGTGGGGTTAGGGTTAGAGGACAGACAATATTATTGAACACAACATTTATTGTTTAAAACTTTCACAAAACTTCCACTGCATGCAAGTTCTTTTTTTACATGATACAAATTCGCAGGTCAGAGTTTAACTTTGGAACGCTTCAAAAAGCAATTTTTTTTGCATGAGCTTTTAGTTTTGCCCCAAATGGAAGTCAATGGAGTGAAAAGTGTATTGTGACTGCACCTGAACTCTGACCTACGAATTCACGTAAAGATTACTGTGACTAGTAAAAGGTAAATCACAGTATGCCATTTTTAGATGGATAATAGCAGTATCACACAATCCCATTTTGTACAAAACAGCTTGAAAAACAAACAGAAACAACAATAACATTGAAAGAATGTCCATGATGTGTGAAAAACACAGTGTGTTTAGTGTAGTGTGACCGCACCTTAAATAAATGCGTATTCTCATGATGGTGTGACTGGGCACCATTTATTACCAAGACACCTTAATCTTTTAGTACAGTGCAGTTTATTACAGTACATTTTATAATCTTTTAATTGTAGATTTAATAATTTTGTGCTAGGTCCTTAGTGCTAGGTCCTTATTGTAATATTGCATTTTAAAAAGTTTTAAACTATAACCTTTCAATCTTAAAATTTTAATTAAAATTCTGCTCAGTGAAAACTGCTTCAGAGAAGTAACTGCGCCATAACCTTTAAATTTCTCTTTAAAGACAGAACAGAAAGCCACAGGTTTCTGAACGACTGAGTTGAGGTGCTCTGCAGAGAAAGACGGATTTCCTGTTTGCTTACTCTCTGACGCTAGCACAGTACATTGGGACTGCTGACATGGCTGTGTATGCTCAAGGAAGTAACATCAAATTGGCTCAGTCAAAAATTATTTTTTCCAGCACTTTAACTGAAAAACTAAATTTGATTTTAGTTGTCCCTTTTAGTCATTGTAGATGCTAGCCCACAGACTAGCATCTATAGACAACTAATGACTATTCTCTATGTTGACTTTTCAAGATATTTTTGAAAAATGTTTGGTGCGTCTGTACAAAAAAAAGTAAAAAAAAGTTCAGATACATACGTCAAAAGACTAATTTTGATTTGGCTGATGCAACTCATGATGTAACCTTAATTTTGAAACAACCACTTCCTCCTTAGGATGTACGGGTGATTTCAATACATGTGATTTTATCTGCATGCCAATGTTATGGTTGTGACCACATTTTCTAAGATAGCAAGAGCAATGTGCTCACAATCAGACAAGACCCAGAGCACAAGTCCAGATCCTGCCCCCAAGACGAAATAACCCCCTCCCCACACACACACACAACCAGCAATTGTCAGACTTTACTCACTTTTATCATTTATTACATTTTAAAATGATTTAAAATAAAACAAAACATATCTAGTGTAACGGAAATTCAGAGTTGTGTGGATCCATCTGCAGTGTATTTTATTAGAGAATGGTCAAACAGGCAATAGTTCAAAACCGGCAAAAAGAGCAATGGAGATAAGGCAAAAATCGTAAACGTGTAAACAGCCAATAGTCGGGGCAGGCAGCAAACAATCTAAACAATAATCCAGATCAGAGTCAAAATGCAGGCAGCGAACAATCCAAAAACGTAATCCAAATCAGAGGCCAAAGGCTGGCAGCAAACAATCAAAACCATAAACAATCCAACAGTAACCAGGTGGACAATAACAAGCTCCTGTTCTGTAATGTTAGTCGGGGCAAAACAAGACATTGCACAGAGTAACAGAACTCCAGGGTTTAAATAGGCCACTGATTGCATGCAGGTGCACCAAACAGGAAGTAGTCAGCCCCTGATACGGGGCCCATGGGAAATGTAGTTATACTCAGGAGATGGTTTTCTCTGGTGGCGTGGAGAAGCTCCATATAAAAGGATAACATAATTACTGTCTTTCCCTGTCAAAATCGTCAGAAAATTTGTAACATAGCAGGAAAAGAACTGTAAACAAAGATGTAAACATCTCTTCTATTAATTAACATGTCTACATCCCTACCTAAGTGAACGATGTGGATTTGACAGCATTTAGACTGTCAATGTTTTAGATTGACAACCGCACTTACTTACAAATTTGAATCTGTGAATTACACGTCTGAGTCTGTGAATTAGTATGTACACACAATAGGCACTCTAAGCCGTGCCCAAGCATGTCTGGCCCCGAAAGTCTGGTTTGTTTGACCAGTGTAATTAAACTGTGTCCGTTTAACCATGGAAAAAGTGGACTAGAGCTTGTTGTGGTTTAGACATAGTGTGATTGCTAACTAGATACTACTTCTGTGTGCACTACCATCATCATTACGACAGCAAACACCTTGTATTACTACGTGGATAGTACATTGTTTAATTAATTTAAATAATTAGGTTTATAACAGATCTGGTTCTCATCTTGTTGATGAACAGGACTTGTAGTTTGCGAGTCAAACATACATTTATGCAGAGTAGTGAAAATCGCTACACTGCATAAATAATAAATCTGTCGAGACTTACAAAGAAGAGACAATGCTTTTAAAGCGTTTAATATACGTTTTCCCCAGAGTTATATGCAAGTTCTTTTGTATCTTTTTGTATCCAGTTACATTTGTAAATCCATGTAGCCTTTCTGTGTAATGTTATTGTGATATATTTGATGTACAGTGTTTGGTATTGGTCTCTCTCAGGGACAAACATTCTTAAACTTTATACAAACCATACAAATTCCTGAACTGTGAAATAATTTCATACCTGATTCTTACTAAGCCAGGTATTGGTATTTTGATTTCAGCAAACACCTAACCAAATCACTAAGCCCTAGTATTACAATTTAGAACATATCTCATCTCTATATGTTTGTGGACATGAAGTATATTTCAAACCACACAGTTACTGTAGTAAGACCATGCGCAGGCTAACATTGAAGGATGGACCCTTGTCTATAGATCAGAATACCATACAGACTGGGGTTGGTTCTTTTTACTTGGGCCAGTAAGCAAGTTAAACATAAAACAACTTAAACACAGGTACGCAGCATCTACATATTCGTAAGAAATATATTATTATACACTTCTAAATTTGCAAACTACCGGTCTGACAAGCACACTTTCTAAAAGTGTGCAACCACCTTAACGCAAATGCAATGAAAACAACAACCCACACAAAGGTAAATCATCACCTTTCATAGTTTCATTTCATTAGTGTGTGACTAATTCAAATACAGTACTGTAGATGTTAATCATTACACGATGAACATTAGGAATACCACAGTTCTTATTTCAATAAAAATACAGAAAAAAAATGTGTCAGACTATAGTGTGTCTGTACCTTCATGCTCAAGTTACTTGAGCACTTTTTAGTGGTTGGGTGTGTGCAAAGTGTGTAAAACCACAATCTAATCACATTGCTCAGCTGTTAACATAGCAAAGATGTTTTACAATTGTTTACTAATAGGAAATAATTGTTTGTGCAAGTCAAAAATGAACTATGAAGTTCACATAGCAGTGCTGCATCACTGGTGTTTGTTTTTTATATACAAGGTAGAACGTGTATAGTAAGTTATTTCCTCTGCACTTTGCTCGCAACATGGTAGTAGCCAATCATGTCATTGCCATTAAGTTTATGCAGTAGGTTTGAAACTACTCCTGCACTGTGCAAAGCCCCTACCCCAAATTTACCAGAGGAAGTGTCATAAACCAATGCCCTGACAAAAAAAAATATTAGATCTCATGTAACTCAACCAATCTCATATCATACAATCTTATCTCACCTCACCGCAACATTCTATTTGGCTTGGAAGGTCAGAGGGCAATTCCATTGATAACATTTTTGTAAGTATTCTTGACCTGTAAGCTATTGATTTTATGCTTTCTTTAAATTATGTGAACATAAAATGCAGTAACTGAGTACCTGAGGTGTCGTTTGGCAGAAGTATGGTTTCACACTTCTGCCAAAAACAAGGCATGGTGACACTTGCTCTTCGCAGTTGGTTTAACACCTGTAGAAAACATTTACCAAAAAATTGCCTAAATGTCATAGATGGTTTTTACCCCGATAGATGTTTGTAGTCCTCAAGGTTATGTGAGATCCTCTATGCTAATTAATCATCTGTAAGGCTTTTGGATATTATCTGCAACAAATAATTTAGGACAGAATAATGTCCTAAATAAGCAAACATTAAATATTTTTAAGATAATATGTGGTATATCATATTTTATGTGGTATATAATATAATATTTTGCAGCACTGCAATGTGAAAAGAAGACTTTTTTTGGTTTTATTTCTGTATATTTGTTTGATACAAGGAGGCAAGTTTTCTGTGGTTTGTTAAAAATAAAAAAAAGCAACTTTTTGTACCGGTATTAGAAACCAGCTGTTGTAACTAATAAATTCATTAGTTATTTTCTAATTATTATTATTGCTGTTGTTGTTGATGATGACAATAATAATAATAATTGAACATGATAGTCACAAGTACCACTACCATCTAGCGATGGTAGATAATGCAGTATTCTAAACCTTTGCTGTGTTTGTCTAGGATAGATAAAACTCAGATTCCTCTCAGCATGAATTCTACTGCTGTACTCCTGAGGTAATCTCAACCCTTTGCTATGAGGTACAGCTTTAAGAAACATTATTAAGGAAACTGTCACAGAAATCACATGCATGAAATCTCTATAGTAAGAGTCTCGGTTGGTGTCAGATCAATAGATATGGTTTGGAAATATTAAATATTAGATATGATTTGGTAAAAATATCTTTAATCAGAATCAGATTATCAGATTGTATCAGATGCACTGACACACACACACACACACACACACACAAACTTTGGCTTACAGACATTTCCAGTGCTTGCAGCATAATATGACACAGCATAACACAGCATAACACATATGTATGTGAACATATATACAAAAGAACTTCTACTGTGTTTGTGGAAATGGGTGTGGACAGATAAATTACAAGTACAAATAAATAGCTGTTTATTTATATGAAGCAATAAAAAAACATTCTCGCTCTACCACTGTTTGAGTTGACATTCTGTGAATGATTAGGGTACAGATCATCCCAAAAATAAGAATAAGAATAGACATTAGTTTTATGTTTGAGCTTTACACCTGTCCACACTTAGTCAAAATTGCAAATCATTACTGAATTAATATGAATTGTTAAGTAATCATTCACCTTACGCCATGACATGTTATGATTAGACTGCGTAAAAAAAGTTCACTCAAAAACGGGAAGTTTCACTTACTAAGAGGGTTTATGAAAGGCTTTTTTGATAGTTTGAGTTCAAACTAGCTTCTACTGTTAAACATGTTTGTTAAAGACCCATATGCACAGAGTATACTGTTTTCTTGCCTTTTTGTCATGAAAAGGACCACTGCACAGGCATCTCCCTGGACAGGCATGCTAACCAAAAGCACCCCAAGCCTGTATGGCCATACATCTTCTAGGTGAGGCCATATCACCTTTCTATTAAGTTCCCATCATGTAATGAATAAAACAGTAATGACAACTATGTTTCTCGATTACTATTAACACTAAAGTTCTATTATATAAGCTTTGCTTATATTGTATGTTTTTCTTTTTCTGCCCAAGTTCAAATGGACCACTTAGCAATGAGCCAAATACATCTCCCTTATACACCTATGAAGACTATTACACTCATCTTGATGAATTTTCTCTCGCCTGTAATTATGGAGCTCACGCATCTAACATATTGCCTATGTTATACTCCCTGTTCTTCGTGATGGGCTTGCTGGGGAATGTACTGGTGGTCTGGGTGATCTCGATGGGTGTGAAGCTGAGAAGCATGACTGACATCTGTCTACTGAACCTGGCTTTAGCTGACCTGCTGCTGGTCTCCTCCCTTCCCTTCCTGGCATACTATGCCAGAGACCAGTGGATCTTTGGAGGCCCTATGTGCACCATGGTTCTAAGTGCCTACCACATTGGATTCTACAGTGGGATATTCTTTATTGTACTGATGAGTGTTGACAGATATTTAGCTGTTGTTCATGCTGTGTTTGCTCTGAGGGTAAGAACAAGGACATATGGGATTCTAGCCAGTTTGTTTATCTGGATCATTGCTGTTGTGGCATCATTTCCTGAGCTGATGAACCTTAAGATCATTGATCACAATAACCAAACAGTCTGTCGATCATATCCAACAAGTGGTCAAAAGTCAAAGCAATTTTTAAGGACTTTTGGTATCATTAAAATGAATGTTCTTGGATTAATTATCCCACTCGCTGTAATTGGATTTTGTTACTCAATGATTCTGAACAGACTCCTGACTGCTCGCTCCTCCAGGAAACAGGCCATGCGTCTTGTCATTGTGGTGATGATAGTCTTTCTCTGCTGTTGGGCTCCATACAATGTTGCAGCATTTGTGAAAGCCTTAGAGTTAAATGAACTCATTGTTTCATCCTGTAAAAGCAGCAAGGCAATCACTCTAAGTCTCCAGATCACAGAAGCTGTGGCTTACTCACACAGCTGCCTGAATCCCATTCTTTATGTTTTTG